>OW203766.1:26372446-26637241 GCA_934045905.1 Leuctra nigra
TTTGGGGGCCGTCATGACATCCACCCATTCTTTGTGAACAAAATGAGCCCTCGTGAAAGTCTGTAGTGTGAATGGTAGGGCTTGTGGCGTGGCAATAGTAAAAATGTTTATTTTCAAAAATAAAACAGTTATTAAAATTCAGTCTCTTGTCATACTACGGAATGTTTTTATTTCTGTAAAAGCGTATAGCTGTCATGACTACTCTGTCAATGTTTTGTGTTTCTTCGTCTCATGTTTATGTTATGTCACCTGTGTAAGTCCCAGCGCACTAGTGTAACTCGGCCGTATGATTCTCTTTGATCGCTGTTCGGAACTCGAGCGCGGACCCGGCGTTGATTTGGAACTCATTTGGCGTGACTCGGCGGCGATGTTGCGTCGAGAGTTCACGTCAAGAGTTCTCGAGAATAGATCATTGATTTTCGGCATCAGCATAGTGAGTTACTTCTTGAATCATAGGTAATGCGTCAGATCTGCAAAATCACCTCCAACATCATAGACTTTCCATCAGCAAGGAATGTTTGTTATAAAATGTCAGTATTGACACTCCGTATCTCCCGGCTTTTTCTTACTCTCCTGTGGAGTTGTTTGTAAGTCTTCGATTTTTCCGAAAACTGTTTTTAGACTGACGTATTGAACTTAGTCATGTCCTATGTTGGAGCATTATGACTATGGATAATCCAGTGACGCTGACTCTACGTACGCTTTTACTTGACTTGAGGGTGGGTTTAACCCGTCTAGTCATGTGTGAGTTGTGGTACTATTTTCATCAATAACATGCATCAGATGAATTCGTGAATTATTCCGCTATGGAATTGGAATGGGAGGATCATATTTCTAAATAGTCGTACATTAAAATCATAAAATTTTCATTCCTTTCATAAACTTTTACTAGATAACAACTTTTTATCGTTAGAAGTTATTTATAATAGTTTTAATGAGTCGGAATGACTATAAAATTATAACTGTTGAAAGGCACAAGATAATTGATTCATTTTTACATATCATTAAAATGTATTCAATTAATTCCCATCTAGAGTGTAGGTATGTAAAAAACCGACACCAACAGTAAAATTTCTCTTTGGAAAATTGAAATATTTCCCATTCTCCGAAAAGTTTTTCGTCTGTATAGGGTAAATCTCGCATGATGTAAGTGCACATTAATTTAATTGCATTAATGAAACAAGAAGACAGAGTACAATCATCAATATTAGTCGGAACATCGCAACAAAATTTTTCAAGTCGGCATTCGAGTCTCTTTCGCCTGCTCCGGGGGTTAAACCCAGTGACTTGACGGCTGAATTTCATCACTCTAGGTGTCCCACGAGTGATTTGTGGGGCGAAGGTGACCCCATGTCAGTCCCCACCCCTGGTCGGGGGGCCCAAGTGTCATCGCACCACGTTCCCACGACCCGCTGGCCAGAATCAATACAGCCAGATCGGCGTCTCGCGATTCCCCACAGTCTAGTTCCTTGCGCTACGTCTTGCGGCTTGCGTTATGTTTACGCCGACTATTTATACTATTGCTTCCAGGACGTCGTGAGCGGACATAAAACCCTGACAGATGGCGGCGTCTGGAGCCGACTGGAGTTGTAAATATCGTCCCAGTGACACTGGGTCTGGTTTTACGCAGCACCTCCTTTTCATTTATAGGGAGCTAGCATCTATTAAAGGGATGTAGACTTTATTTTTGGTGATACTTTGACGGGGCGATGAAATCGATAGTGACTGATCAGAGTCAATGTCAATGGATTTTGATTGATCAGCTTTTTATTTTGGGATCAGTTATGCAATTTTTAATTCGTTATGCGTAGTAGCAAACGTATCAATCATAACACTATAAAAATTGAATACCTACACGTTTGAAACAAAAAAAGTACATTTCAGAGAGGTTTTTTGGATTTTTAGCACTCGATCGTCAAAATGTCTTGAGAAAGCGTCGATAAAATATAATTTAATTTCTTGGGTTGAACTGTAGATTCTAATGCTGGAAACATTTGGATAATACATTTTATCTCTCCAGGGGATATCCCCCTCCCCCATTTCCCAGCGTCAATTGCGGTATGCACACTTTAAAAATTCAAAGAAACTTGAAAACATAATACGGCCCGGGAAACTGTTCTAATGAAATAATAAATGATTTAGAGACTGTGAGGTTCTCGAAGGTGCGGTGTGGCGGGCCCGGTGATGATCTTGAACGCGTGGGACTAATGCGGGGACAATTGACGGGCCCCCGAGCGTGACCGCGGGCTTTGTGACGTTGAAACGTTTTAATTGAAGATAATTCCCGCCGACCGCCGGCTGTCGACTGTCTTAAAGGCGTAGGGCTGTCGACTGTCTTAAAGGCGTGTAGGGCTGTCGACTGTCTTAAAGGCGTGTAGGGCTGTCGACTGTCTTAAAGGCGTAGGGCTGTCGACTGTCTTATAGGCGTAGGGCTGTCGACTGTCGTAAAGGCGTAGGGCTGTCGTTTGTCTTAAAGGCGTGTAGGGCTGTCGACTGTCTTAAAGGCGTGTAGGGCATGTCGACTGTCTTAAAGGCGTGTAGGGCTGTCGACTGTCTTAAAGGCGTATAGGGCTGTCGACTGTCTTAAAGGCGTATAGGGCTGTCGACTGTCTTAAAGGCGTAGGGCTGTCGACTGTCGTAAAGGCGTAGGGCTGTCGTCTGTCTTTAAGGCGTGTAGGGCTGTCGACTGTCTTAAAGGCGTGTAGGGCTGTCGACTGTCTTAAAGGCGTAGGGCTGTCGACTGTCTTAAAATCATATATATCATAGGCTGTGAAGGGACGAGAAATCTTGCTGCTACCGCTAAAGAGTGGACGAAGAAATGAATGGAGGAAGCAAGGTTGTGGAAAGGTGAACCATGGGTGAACTCTTAGCAGGGAATCTCCCAGAAATGTTCCCATGCATGTGCGATGTCGAATGATGCGATCTTGAAGGATGTTGCGATTTCGAAGGACGCGATCTTGACCACTGACACGTCCGAGATACGCGACCACACCGCGTGACCGAGGCGTTGAACGGTGCTCGTTAACGGTCCAGCCCCGGTCCGCTGGTCCGCCCAGCTTCCGTTGATCTCGTCGTCATCACCAGATCATCTCACACCCGTCGTCAATAGTACTTCGTTATACATTCACACCTTGTCATCCGGTCTTGAAGACAGTGGCAATCCAAACCTGGCCAGAGGATGTAGTTAGCTAATCAAATCGGTAAGGTTGCATAGCTAGTCGATCTCTGGTAAATATATGCAGAGCAAACTAGTGATGTATCTCTCCTTGCACTTGCTCCAACCTCTCACTTTTCGGTCTAAGGCGGAGGAAGTGAGAGGACCTCTCTCATCATTGATGTATATCTGTCCTTGTTTGAACTTTGTTTGAAGTAATTTCACAAGAATATCTGAGTAAACATTTGTTTGTTTGATCCCCAAACTGAGCACAATTGAGTAGGTACTGATACTTGCAAGCAAATTTTCCTATACTTGGACAAAATTACCTCGCAAAATTCAACTTGATCGGAATATTTTGAATAACCAATCAGACACCATTTAAAAAAAATTAAACCAATCCAAGGATTTTGTACAAGTTCCAGTCTACGTACCATCTCGTTTCTAGTTGGTATTTATTTACATGTGTACAAAATTTTAACTGGATCGGAGGGACGATATATAGTCGCTCGACTTGGTTTGGTAACACGTCAAGTCAATGCCAATAATGTCATATCATCTTTTCATCTTGCTCCCAATGATTCATCTGCGCCATTATGACGACGACGTCTACGATGTCTTCTCGACGACGCTCCAATCTCGGCGCCGCGACGCACACTCGTAATATCGCTTCTTGAACGACGTCGTTGACTGCGACGTGGCTGGGGCGTCTGTTTGGACCATTCTTCTCGTGGGCGAGGTAAAGAGGATTAGGCTGTCACATTATTATCATTTCCATTCTTTATTCGTTTCTATAGAGGATTTTCTCTTTGGGGTTTTGAAAGTTCGGCCGGCCCGTAGCTTATGAATATTTTTGAAGCACCGAGCGCCTTGTTGAATGGAGAGGACAGCTTTGTGGAATAATTTTTCGATATCAGATTCCCGTTTCGTACAACCAGTACGCTTACAGTTCCCCCCATGAAAACACCATTCAACTACAATAAATGTTGGTATGAATATGAACAAATGTTGGTTGCGCCAAAACTACTAACAAGATACAGAAATTCTGTTTGTATTTCTTTATATCTGCCCTTCGAAAGTGTATGCAATCTTAATTCATAATTTTCTTGGATTTATTTGCTTATGTCATTTAAGGATGAGTAACTTTTCACATATTTCGTAACTGTTGTATTTTTTGATTATTATTTCATTTAATTTCATCTAATTTTCAAATTAATCGCCTTCCCAATATCAGCTCCATTGTTAATTACAGAACAGAACTAAGCGTCGATAATGTTAACAAGATTACAGAAACATATGTTTGAAATGTATCTCCTGAGAATGCAAGTATCAAGTATCTACCGATCCACCGAGACCGGTGAAACAGGTGTAATCTGGAATGTTCTGAGCTGTCACGCAGTACCGCCACTCGCCGCTAGGTGGCGCCACCGTCTGCGGCGAGCGCCTCGTCGGTAATACAGGTGACTGCGCTTATCGACCGAGCGGGTTCGATTACCTAAACGTTCACCGCCCTCTTTAGAAGTTAATAAAGTCGCTCCTCATGCATTTACCCGATGAGTTTACTTGAGTTTAATGACGCACTTTTCCGCAACGAGTGGGCGGACTAATAGTGTAGCAAAACGAGTTTTCTGTCTATAAAATCGTGTTTGATAAGATAATATGCTCTAAAGCTTGTGAGACAAGACTTTTATTGACTGCCTGTTAGTGTTGGTCTATGCTATGACCAACTATGACTCTCGCGTCACCACGGGTAGTAAGATGCCGGCTCCGACAAGACAAATGCTGCGGAGTCCACACAATTAATCCACTTGGCAGTGATAACTTGCTCCATTACGGGATGCTGTAAGCCGCGGCTCAATCCCAGCACGATTTCAATAACCGAGATCAGAATCTCACAGATTTATCATCTTACTGTTCTCGGGATCGTTTCTGTTGTTTTCCCCCGGGTCCAGCGGCAGGTTATCGAGATTCCCATCGATATATTGCGGATGCTGATAATTAATTAATATAATGATCTGCATAACTCGTGATTTTAATCAACATTCCTCGGTAATGATTATTCATAATGCACATTTAGAAGTGTTGAGGAAAATTGGTAAAATGGGATAAGAAAATGTCCCCCTCTTTTGCTGGTGCACAGTGTCATTTTGTATAAGTCAAGTTGGAAACTAAATTCGCAAATTTTCTTTATTATTACTTTGTACAAAATACTCTACAGATAGCACTTTATATTGTTTGTGAAAGTTTAGAAACTTATATTACAGGGCGGTGGGATTTGAAGGATTCGGTAAAGGTATCCTAAAAGTTGGATTTCGTTCTGGTGATTGCACTGTACTGTTATTTTAATACATCTTTGCGCTAATTTATTAATTTTATTAAATATTCTGGCGTAAGAGATTTTCTCACTGGGGCCGTCCATTAATTATGTCACAGTTTTTATGACTTCTTCAACCCCCCCCTCCCCCCCTCGAGGCACAGCTTGTCACAATATCAACTACCCCCTCTGTAATTACGTCACAAATGTTGGACCCCCCTTAAAAAAAATTAATAGTATATTTGGATTTCTTACCAATGAATTTAGATTTTCCAAACTATTATTTAAACATCACAAACTACCTGATGATTCAGTCAACTTCAGTAGGTACTTCAATTATTTTTTTCGGTTTCAAAAAATAAAAAGATGTGGAAATTTGAGTTTTTGAAGTGTGACGTCACATAACTATACTTACACCCCATCGCCCCCTTGTCACACTATGTCACAAATCGTGAACTCTCCCCCCCCCCCCCCCCCCCCCCACAAAAAATATCCAAAATCGCGAACGTCATTTTTGGACGGCGGCCCCTAAGGGGCAATTTAGCGCTTAATAATTCAAATTTGACATTGATACAACATCAAGATTTCATGTTACGGGTATCTCCTGAGCTGTTGACATCTCCGCAATTGCATCTCTTGCAATGCCGGTGCAGTGCATGAAGCAAGATGTTACGTTACGATTGAACTGGCGATGATGTGTCTGGGATCTGTCAGTGATCGGTTATTCTTCGTCTGGTCGTGATATGTTGGACACGAGTCACTGCACATCGATACTCAGCTGAACACGGTGAGGATTTGTAACTGACAAGACGAGCCGGCTCCTTTATCATTCGCGATCATTCATTTAGATCAACATCTTTTATGAAGGATTTGAACATTTTAATTAGTATTTAGGTCTAGAGTCCACCAGTTCACACGACCCCACTGTAATGGAGCATTGTCGTCGAAAACGACACCGTAGATTCTGACGAATTTAAACGCATAATGAAGGCAGTGTCAAGTCCAAGGTGTAAGATTTACTAGTGTTTTATAAATATTGATCGAGGGGTGAACAACTAAAAAAATCTGTGTACCTATACACTTTGGAAAAAAAATCGAAAAATAAAAAAGCAATATAGAAATGAAAAATTAGTTTTTTTAATCACTTAAAATATCAAATTCAATCCCTTAAAAATCAGACAAAAACTAAAACTATTTTAAAATAAAAAAACAGTGAAATTCAGAAATCAAAAATCAAAAATCAAAATTTCACGTAAAACAAAAAAATGTATAGATTCAAATTGTGAGTTGTTAACACCTCGATATCTATATTTTAATTTATAAAAAAAAACTTCGATCATATTTTATCAAAATATAAATTCCCTGGATATTTTGGTTCCGTGTATACTCTGTTCGAACATAACGATGGTCCAGAATACCCTGTCGGCACCAAGCTATAATGTAGACTGTATGAGAAGAGTGACACGTGAATGCGCTGGAGTTTGCTGCCCTCCAGCACGACGTCTGTCTTCGCATGTGACTCTTGTCTGGACCTCCAGCGCCAAGGACGTCGCCAGGTTCTTGTCGAGAACAATGCCAAGGCGTTGCGTCATCAACAATCATTACCTGGTATTTAATGACAGGTTCATTCCGTCTCTTTGTGCAGTGGAATCACGGAACATGCTCGACTCGCACAAGTGCAAGGCTGTGTAGGATGCTGGTCTGTTGAGGAAAGTGGTTGGAATTGTCGTCGACGTTGTCATTGTCGGCGCTGTGTAGACATTTCTCAGTGAAATCCATTCTCCGTAGATGTCCATCCAGCTATCTATTAGAAACAAATTAAATTATTAACATCATCACAGCGAGAAAATTTTGGACCAAGGTCATTCATTTAGGTGCTATTTTGAATCGCAGTGTATAGCTATTTTGGAAAATTATAAATTACAAAATAACCAAAAATTAAAAAAAAATTGGAATTTTAACTAAATTTTAATCATTTTAGAACGTTTTTGACATAAAATGTCTATAAGTTTTTTTCACATTTTAAATGTGCTTATTTTCTTAGATAAAACCCTGATTTCGGGGGGAGGAGGAGCATGGCCCCCTCGCCCCCCTTCCCCTTAATAACCCCCCCTCCCTTTTTCACAGATATTTTACAGTCATAGTATTCAAAATTGAGCTAAATGACTATAGCTTAGATTTCAAGGTCATTCTACTTGAATGGATGTTATCAATGATTTTTATAATCTTTTTTGCTATTCTTAAATTTTGAGGTTATGTTGTAAGTTTTTTCAAGTTCCCTACCTATTCAAATACATAATTTGCGTTTTAAGTTTCATAAAAATTAAAAACTTTTTGCCACGTGCTTTCGAGATGTTAGCACAAGTGGTTTATTCTTGATCGACCATGACTTTGATTTCGCATTGAAATATGTATTTGGAAACTATCTTGACTCGCATTGAAATATTCTCCACAGCCTTCTAGACCGAGTGACAGGAAATGCTCACCACTTTGCACTGCTTTGATGATCCATCGTTAAAATTAGCGGCCAGATGAGGATGAAGTTATTTGCGTATGATTCGAACAAAACCCCTGCGTTCAGTCATACTTTCCTCTCCCGCTACGTTCGTCAGTTTCGTTCGAATTTTCCTCTATGAAAAGCGCCGTTCAATTTAGTTCTTCGCTCTGAATCCATCCATCAACATATCGATCATTTAATCGAATCGGCTGTCGATTTTCTTTCCTTATCAGAAGTTCTTAAGCGTTATTGAATCTGTAATTGAATCGAACCCCTTCCCTTGTAACCCAAGATGGAGAGTAAACTGATAAATGGTCTAATATTTCGTGACCTTTCAAAAGGTCATTGAATTGCTGTACATTTGTGTGTTTTGTCTTATTCAAGAAAACAATGAACTCGATTGCACTCTGGCATCATTTGTGGTACTAGGGCAATGGCGGACTCAGGGCTTAATATTCGAACGATTAAAAGTGTGACTTTTTATCTATAGTATAAAAATGTATCTCCATTTTAGTATCGATAAAAAATATATTTAATATGATAATTCCATGAAAGGTGGCACTAAAGACTTGCGTGAATGGATGCTTTAAATTCGTAATAAGTATCTATAAATAAATAACAATCAACTTTGAGTCTCTTTCAAATATAATACAATTCCGAATCTTTTTAAAACTATTTTCAAATCGGAGTTCTTACATTGATTTGACGACTAGCTTCAATCTATTACAAACTACAATTACAATGGAAGTATAGTGAACAAAGTGTAGACGAGGTGTAGACGAGGTGTAGACGTGGTGTAGACGAAGCGATATGGATTTCCCTCCCACGGCCATCGCCTGGTGACGAAGTGTAGACTATGTGTAGACTATGTGTAGACGATGTGAAGACGAGGTGTAGACGAAGTGATATGGATTTGTATGGATTTCCCTCCCACGGCCATCGTCTGGTGTCGCAACAGACGTAATGATGTCGAGGCGACGCCTCATGGTTTCGACGCTCTATTGATTCCGGCGGCGTCGTCCAGCTAGCGTCGTTACCATAGCAACAGCAGCGTCTAGGACGAATAAACAACCAGGACTTCACAGACACTAGATTTTAATTCATACGTTTACTTGCTCTCTGGAGATTCTATCATTCAATAAATAATTTATATTTAAAATGAAAAAGTTAAATTTCTTCTTATTCTTTACTGATACGACGCTGGGGTTGAACTTCAATAAAAATGCGCAGAAAGTAATACGCTCCTTTCAAGGAATAAATTTTTATTTTGTAAATTTATCTCTCAGCACGGATGAAATGCATGTTCAATGAAGTTGACCTTAGAGGAGCAAGAAGATGTCGACTCTTAATATCTTCTTGCAAATTCAATTAAGAGGTTTAGTAAAAAGACGCAGGCTCTATTCTAGGAGCAGAAGAAGTTTCGAACGTAAGAAACTTTTCTAATAACAGAAGCGACTGGTCTTTTTGCGACTCAAATTTGTTTTAAAGTAATGTGTCTGCTGTTGAGAGTTAATGCTGCGTTGAATGATTAAGAGCAAGATGTTAATGATAGCTACAATACTGTTTATCATTAAAACCATATGATTCAGTAACAGTGGTCATGTAAAACACCAACCAATCAGAAGGCCTATACACACGAATTTCTCGACATCATTAATTTCACTGAAAGTTCCACTTTATTTGTCGAGTGTGTGAGGAATCACAATAAGTTCCACTGCTCTGTGGGCGGGGGGGGGGGGGGGGGAGGTAAACATTGTCGAGTCAACTGATCCATGTGTTTTATAAGTTTTCTTTGCCTTCTTTGTGTGACCTGATTCACCTGTAACGAAGACTATGATAGTTTTCATGTTGAGTTCGGGCTGAGACTACTGGATACGAATTGGAAATTGGAAATGAGGATGTGGGATCGAAATGACCATGTCCTAGAAATATTTCATGAGATGAAAAATACTAGGTGTACGAAATAGTTTGCCCATGAAATAAAATCTAAACACATGGTCTCTTGAAATTGCCGCTATTTTGTTTTTCTGCGAAACGTATCTGAAATCCTCTTAAAATTAATTTTATAGCAATTCGAAAAGTTTACTTTGATAATGAATTAAATCCTTTAGTTCCCTATTTATCGACCCAAAGACGAGAGTAAATTCACTATGGTTCAGTTGATTTCATGTAATAAGCACATCAAAACCAAACGCGACGCCTATAAAGAAGAAGCCGAAGAGAAACGTACCCTTCTACAGGCTATAAGACTATTGTGCAGTCTAGCATGTATTCCAGGGATTTGATAAAATACGTACACGAAACGGCTAGTAGTACCATTAATTCACCCCATTATACTGCCCCGACGTTCTGTCACATAATTTCTCAAGCCAACTCCTTTATGTTTCCCCAGCGTTTCCTTGACATCAGATAGGACTATTTTTCATCTCCGTGTGTATACTTTAATAAAAGCAGTCTCATACATTCGGTCTTTATTCTGTTTGGTTCTCGAATAATACTTCATTTGTGTTGGGGTTTCCAGAGAATTATTTGCTTTATCTGGGTGGTCTTGAAGCATTATTGTGGAAGTGCTCAAAGAAGATAATTCTTAAAATTACTTAATATTTTTAATATTATTGTTTCTGTTATATTACTATTTCTATTTAAAAGTAAATCAAGCACAACTTTTGATAAATTAGAGAATGTGTGTGGAATAGTTTAGTGATCCATTGTGTAATTAAATTAATTTTGAGCTAGTTTTTCAAGCTCTGTTAAGCCAAGTTACGTTTTACAGTTTCAGTGGTCATTCTAATTATGCCATTGGTTGTTGCGATGGGAATATGGTCCTAATTAAATTTTAGCAGAGCACTGAAAAACTGTTATTAAACTGTTTTTTAGTTATTTACTTTCGTTGTAAGTGTGAGTAATTGACAGTTTCAGAGTCAAGCTACAGATCGATTTCTATTGACAATCAATAATATTTCCTCTTAATTGAGTCATGGTTCTTCTTCGCACGTTCCATTCCACGCCTCAAATCGGAAATTGGGTAGTTACGTTAACGAAAAAAGCGAAATCGCGGTAGAAAAAAAGACACGACAAGTTTAGAACAGTTTCGTAGACGGGAAATTACACGTTTTTCTTGTCCCTCTCATTATTATACTCCGCCCTAGTTGTCATTCAAGTCATTATAAATCGCTGTTTTTGACACCATTTAAAAGCTTCATAATGACACTCTCAACAATGTATTACAAGAGCCATTGTTTTGACGATTGCCCTTTGTTTGAAAATTACTCTTGTCTTGTTTATTTGTGTTGCTTCATGCGGTCCAAGATTAAAATTATATAACCTGACTCGTTTTTTTTTTGTAACTGCGGACGTTAATTTGCGCACACTTTGTGTTTGTTTTTTCTTTTATGTCTGAACATGCCTTCAATTATAAATTCATTTGAAATAATAAGTCAATAACCTTCCAGCTATTAATCTAGAAGTTAAAGGCACGTGTAATATTAAAAACCATGAAAAAGCAATGTTATTGAGAGATAATGTTTGAATTGAGGAAAATGTAATTAATTTTGTATTTTGTAATGGTAACATAAAAGCACCTCTAGTCAATGAACTTATTCGAATTTATAAAAATTCTAAGTAATATTTATTTTTCAATGATTTACCTGTTACTATTTTAATGGACAAATACTATTTTCAATTTTCAGACAATTATTCATGGTTTTTTAAAAACTGTCTTATGTTAGACTGTATTGCTATTTTTCATAGTTCAAATAGTTTATAATTATTTGTCAAGATAAGAGCTTAGAGATGTAAATCGGTAATATTACCGCGGTAATATTACCAAGCAATATTACGGTAAAATTACCCTTTTTTCTATACCTACTACTAGGTACATTTTGTATTTTAAACTGGAACTTATAAAGTTAACACAACAATTTGTTTTAGGTACTATGTGATGGTAATAAAAGATGACAAATGATATTATCAACAGAATAGTCAAATCTCTTATGAAAGAACATGGAAATTCGTATTAGTCGTATACCTACACTCAGGCAGAGAGTAGCTCGTAAATTAACCATGATCGTTTTGTACCCGAAACTAATTTTTTCCAATATTACCAATATTACCAGATGTTGGTAATATTACCGGTAATTTTACATCTCTATATGAGCTTTATCTTTGGCTGCAGCTACGTGACGGCTAATTAGGGTGCACTTTTCCGATGCAACTAATTGCAAGGTGCACGACCGGTGAACTGCATCTGGACGCACTTATTCGGGTGTATTACTCTCTGTACTTTCCCGGCCGCTGCGTTTGACTGCACATCGTGCGTGGTGAATTGTGCGTAAAGGATTTAACCGCTGTGCTCATGGCCGGAGCGGATGATCACTCGAACCGATTATGCGTGCGTTTCTCTGTAGCTTTATTCACGAAAATAAGACAAAACGTTTTTACTTTTAAGAAAAATTATAGATTCCGTTTGAAAGTGTTGTTGATTTGCGTGAAAGAAACTATCTCCAGCTCTTTTGTAGACGATAAATTATTGTCTTTTGTTAATAATTTCTGCATTTTAATTTCTATGCTTGTATTGTGTAGTTGATGGTAAAATGAAAAGCTTATCTAATTTGTGAGTTATTTGTGGCAGTTGCATTTTGCATTTCAGTTATTCGCATTCATCATAGTTTTATTGGACAGCAGTGATTAGAGAGGGCAGAACTTTCATGTAGCAGTGCCATTTTGTTTGCCATGTAGGATGATAAATTCGCAATTTTGATTTATTGCTAATGCTTCTTATACAGTAGCGTATACTTTCGTTTCTGGAAGTAATTATTTTGATAGGAGAAACAAAGTAATAAAATGTAGTGGGATGTGCAACTGGAAGTGTTGAGGTTAACTTGTTTTTAGTTCTCGTGATTGTTTACCTTTAATTAATTATATTCTCTAAAATATTTTTAATTTACACTTATCATTGTGGTGCTACCAACAATTTCTAAGTCTTCATTACTAACGACTGTGTAACAACCTAGCGAGTTCTTCGCATTCCAATACAAACATGGGATTTATCGCGTATTTTTAAAGCTATTTTGCAGAATTACGAAGCGTAGATTATGAGAACGCCCAATGGAAGAATGTTTCATAAAAATCGCCAATGAAATATTGCAATCTATCAATCAATTCGTAACTTGTTTACCTGACGATTCTTTTACGAGAGTGAAGCGAATTGCTTGCTGATGATTTGTTTTACACTTGATCGAGTTCTGTTGTGATCAGTTAATTGAATCGACAATAGATGATCCACCGAGGCAGATATGTTCTGTGAAAGTTGTGCATGCATCCATCTTGTGCAGGGCAAAGAAGCGGCAGTGTTGATTAAATTACTGTAGATTGACTTCACGCTCCATGTATCAGATTATTAGTTTATTAGCTCTCAATAATGGCCAATCTGATTTTTGTGTGTCGGGTCATTTCTTCCGGGTTTCGTCTTCTGGAAATCACGAATCATTCACGCATCTGCCCGAAGGCGGTGTTACACTACAAGAAGCGCAACATTCCGAATTGGATACTGGGTTTCATGGAGAACTCCAGTGGACTACGGGATTTGTGCGTCGTGAGAAATTGCCGGTCAAATTGGGGCTCGAACCCGGGACAACTCACTTGCCGGACAGACATGAAGTAGTAGACACAATGACGATTTTCTTTTTAATTTCCGACGTTTATAGAGCCATAAATTACACTAATTTATACAACCTGCATATCTTTCTTCAATCTACTTTATTGTAAATTAGGGGTGTTACCAATTCTCTGGGTCTGCTGTTTACTGTCTTACTGAAAATAAAAAATACAAATTACGCTGCGATTGACAAATTATCCCTCTTCTAGGGCTGCGATCATGTAAAATGACAACTTAACTTGTCGCAGTGACAAGCTTCTCATCTTAATGTTATTCACGGCCTTCTAGGGTCTTGTCACCGTGACAAGGAAGTTGTCATTTTAAACGATCGCAGCCCAGGTGATTGTCGAAATGAGTGAAAATTGACGGTGTAGATCCGTTCCAAGTGTAAAAGATATGTCTGGTGTCCGTGTGATCTTGAAGCACACAAGTAGCTGTGTGTTTCGCGATCTGTTCTATGTGCCGCTCTAGTTGCACACGCCGCCGTTACAATACCTCGCAATGTACGCACGACTCGGGGGTTCCGCGTGTGCGCACAGGAGTTGGCGCAGCGGTGTTTCACCGCCGTTGCGAGACGCGGGGGGCTGCGACGCGGTAGCGCCCATCCGATCAAGACGATACTGCACGTGTGCGTGGCTTCAACCCGTGTAGAGGTTATGTTTGTGCACACTTCAGGATCGATTAGACGGGGTTGCAGACGTAAAGGGGGAACGTAAACAACGGCGACGTAAAGAATAAGAACACAATTTAAAGTTTCTTACGTTCCGTCATCGTTGCGTGTATTGATGGACATGTGACTTACTGAACTTCTATTCAAGATTCCCTCTGTGTCAATTGTGGAGGTCCTTACGGTCTTTATGTCTCGCTGGGTGCCTTGTAAAAATCATTTAAAAGATATGTCACGTTTGATTTTGAAGCAAAATAACCAAGCAGTACACCTAAAACTGGCGTAAAGTACACAGATATTCAGAATAGTTTTCCAGATCTTTAGTGTTGATATGTGGGAAACAGGTTAACAACTTCTGAATTTTGCTCTATACCATTAATTGATGTCTATATAGAGGTATCCATATTGGATAATTATAAAAAAAACACGTCCATAAAAATAGAATCAAGACCAATCAAGAAAACATTCTATAAGACAGAACATATAGAATGCATCTTGCATAACGTATCTTCTGTCAATGCGGTCTAAGTGGCAGCGACAAACATAACCTCACATGTCAGTTGTGTTCGGACGGCCACGTGACCCACTGTCCTGGATGATGCCATCGCCAAGCCAGATGCAGGCGATGAGTCTGCTAAAGAGAACACAATAGTTCACTTAGCTCTCTGTCTGGTGGCCATCAGTCGTTGAAATCTTGCAGACTAACCGAGGTTGAGTTCGTTAGGGAGGAGCGCGATCAGATAATGAAGGTACTCATTAGCTGTCCTGGAGATTAGCATGGATCCTTTGTTGATTGCCAAGCAGGAAGCAGAAAACAATTCTTTAAGAAGAAATTAAAAACACGGAAAATAATGTATTTAAATGAGTCTTGAAATAATTAATATAATAATCCATATTTGTTAATTATTTTATGAATTTTATTCTATACGTATCCGTATAATAGCCTATGTTTAATTTCAGACGACTCTAGGAATTATTTTGGCACTCGGTTCACTTTTGTATGTGTGTCCCCTTGTTGTATGTTTAATTTTGTGTGACGGGAATGTATGGGGAAGACCTTGTTGGCTAAATTTATTTTTTTAACTTGCATATACATTCTTGGAATCATTAGAATTTAATAATGTCATGTTTTTCATGGCCAGCGATTGCTATCTGCTGAAACTTGTTCATATCATCGCGAATGTGCATTTTATTTTTTACGCTCTCCTTAGCATTCTAGAATTATGTGTGGGTAGTCAAAAAATAAATCGCACATAGATGCAGATGCACAATGCAAATACATATATGCCACATGTGAAAGCAATTACTAGCATGTATTAATAAAAATGAAATGAAATAGAAGTGATAATCATGTAAGGAGTGGCAGCAAGAGATAGACGCTTGGATTTAAATTTAGACATTTGCATGGAAAATAATATTGCATATTGAGAGGTATTGGCACAGAAAAAATATGTACTACGTTTAGAATAAATAAATAAAAATAAATCGAGATGAAATGCACAACAAAACGTGCTGATAAGGAAATTTTAAATTTTAAAAAATCAGTATAAAAAAATTTCAAGATGGACATAAGATTGCACAAAGTGTGATATTACTCTACCTCACCGCCGTTTAATTAAAAAGTTGTTCTTTATAGTTAGTTATAGTCTCATTCTTGATGCATCTCCTTGTCTTCTCTCCTCGCTAGGAAACTTCCCAAGATTACTTACTCAAGAAGAATGTTAATTTTACACATCCGAGCCTCATGTTTTTCCCCTGATTTTCAGTGACCTTTCATCTTTGTTCTCGCTGAGCCGGCGAGGCAGAGTCTGAGAGTGTGAGAGGTCATGTTTACCACAGAATCTAGGAACACCAATTCCCTCAGATTCTTATCAGAAGATGAACATATTATTCATCAAGTCAATTCAATTGGTGTTTTTATTTCGGATCTTGTACCGGATACGATATCATGTAACGATTTGAATCGAATGGAACGATTTGCAGTTTCGAACGTTGATTTGAATTTTTGAACAATTCTAATGTTTTGACACAACGGAAATTGCAGATTGATTTAGAATAATTGACGATGGTATACAATCCCAACCACAATCGAGTATAATTCTTGTATTACGAAGGCATTTGCAATAAATAATTCTAATACATTTTGACAAACTCGACAGTGCTTATAGGATTAAAGTGACGCAAGCACCATCATTTTTTTTCGCGGACAATTTGTTTTATCATTGCGGACGAAACGCCTAAATGGAAAAATTAAATTATAAATATCGTTTGGTACAAGATACAAATTTATGGTTGCACTGCCTACGTTTTCCTTTATTTCTTTGTTGTTGTTTTATAGTATTTTTAATTTTTGATAACATTGGAAATGTTGTTTTCTCGGCAGGCGTCTTATAGAATTAATTTATAATAAATCAAAGTTACAACCAAAAGTATATATTTCAGAACGTTTCTAAAACTAACAAATTGATAACTATGGTTTGGGCTGGTGAACAATCCCAATGGTGCATTATTTTGCACGAAACTAAATAAATATTGGTTAGTTCAATCCCAGAGGCCGACGGGCTTATAATGCTGATGAAATGCACGCAGGCAATAAAATACAGAAATTATAATTATTTTCATTCCTACTGAGCTCCAACGACCTAACGTTAATCCATTGTCGTTCTTTTTTACTTGCAAATCACGTGTCTACTGTCTACCACTTTTGGTCAACCTTTGATAAATTCCTCTCAAACTTATCATTCCTCACGGCCTTTCCGGTGAAAAGTGCACCGGACTTGCACATATTTGACGTCTACATTTCTTCCGCTCTGCAATGATTCTACGCTCGCCCGATGTTCTCCCATCATCTGAAACTACACGTGATGATAATTAATTGTCGATTGATCGATCGATATGCATAATTATTGATTCACGTAGTCGTCAAACCGGTAGAACACGCTTTCTGCGGACATGCGGTTTGACAGCTAGCGACACTTGGTTTTAATACTTTATCAAACAGTTCGCCCAGTTTTTACTTGCAATTATGAGATTGTAAGTGTATCGGCTCGAATTTTATTGACATTTCCATCTGTTTTTTTCACTTCTACTTTGGCTCATTCCTAAGATTTCTCGAACCAAATATTTGGAAAAAGCTTGAATTTTACATTTTAATCTTGTTTATTTAAATGTGTCAACCAAAGTTAAAAATACTATTTCACCACGAGAGAAGGGAGGGAAAAAAAATATGTATTTGGAGTTTGAGCTTATTTACTACTTTCAATGACCAATGGGGTAATTTTACCTCATTTTAGTTGAAGTTTACCGACTTCAACTTTGACGTTTGATAGATAATAGATTATCACGGTATTTCCCCATGGAGCCTTTTTGTGTGTACTTTATTCCCCTTCTCTCGTCTTACATATAGAAAAGTACTATTCCATGGTCTATTGATTCTACTCGTACAATTTGCTTACCTATCATTTTATAGCCTCCAATCCGACGTCAATCTGAAATAGGCGGACTTGACAGCAATTTCCAGAGCAGCAACACTTGTTTGCCTTTTGGCTTATAAAACTAAATTGCACGGTTTTTCGTTTGGGAAAGTGAAGAAGCGATGAAAGTAGCCACGCCTGCCAATTGATGGCTTCTAAATCCAAATAAAACCTGAACTTGTTATTATATCAATGCTCTAATGGTTGAGTTAATTGGAGTCAACTTAGTTTCGATTCCTTTGAGATTCGAGACTTATTTGAATTGGAATTTGAATATGCTTTGTGGCGTTAAAAAAGTGAACGTACTTGACGTTTAAATGGCGTGAACGTATGCTGTGAATGTCGAACTAATTTTTTTGTATGACCAATAAAAACTTGTGAAATAATTAGCATTGTGGTTCGAGTTCTTATGACCAAGACGTAATCATATTCTGACCAAAGTAATCAATACATGTACTCTTGAATAACTCCATATAGAACGTACCTAATTAAAGTGTTTCGCAGTAAGCAGCATGCAGTGTAATTAAATAGCTTAAAAGGCTTTTTCATACATTGAAAAATACCACGCATTGGCTGGGTTCCATCGCTAAACGATTCCCATTTCCTCTTATAAAAACAGGTATTTTTCCCATGCTTTTTTCTTTCTCACATCCTTGAAAAAGCCTCTGTATTTATTCGCATCGGATTTTAAAAAGAGTTGAGAATGACAAGTGTAACTTGGGAAACGTATAATTAAAACGAGCATTTAAGCGAGTCTGGAGGGTCTACTTTTGTATGAGTGACAGGCAAGGATATGAAGAATATCAGTTTCAGATCTGACATGATGTAGACTAAATAATAATTTAATGTATTCCTTCTTTTGTTCTAGGTAAGGAGACTGACATAAAACTGGATATTACTTCGTACGACTTGGATACTCGTAAGTACGGAACGTGGAAGAAATATTTGTGCCGTATGAGGATTCTACTGGATTTCATTTTGGACGACAAAATCCTTTCCCTTTGATGGGTTTCTTTGAAAATGTGGTCCCTTCTCGTAGTAATGTCCCTTTATTCTCGCGTTTCCTTTTGCGCCGTTCCTCTCGCTTGAAATCCAATAATCTTCGATTTTGATTTAGAAACATTGAACCGTATGCCATATGCTTCGCTTCGTTCAGATTCAGCCATGTTGTTGATCTTTTGATTGATGTGGTGTAATCCATCCGTGTAATTTACAAATTCGAACTGACTGGCAAAGTCTGCAAACCTAGTTCGTAACAAGTGGATTATGTAACTATTTTAGGTCAGTACTTTTATAATTGGTCTTAGGCGCTCAACGGTAATTAATTACGTTAATTGTATCTAGTGTAGACTTTTTAAAACACAGCCAACATGTATCAGTTATAGTTTAATACTCCAATTCCGTCGATCTGTTTACAATAATTAAAGTAAAGCAAGAGAGAGAGAGAGAAGAAAAGAAAGAAGTGATCTCGGCGCGAGAAGGTAGGGATAACGGTCCGTCGATATCCACAGCCTTGCTGACTTCATCATGCACACTGCTTGCTGGTAGTCAGTCTGCGTTCGAACGTTGCACACGCAGCGTCGCTGCCAGCTTCACGCGCATCCCGGGGAGACACGCTCGTCAGTGCCCGTGGACGATCTGGTGTCCCACCGCGAACTATTCAAAATATTACACTTGTCAAAACGTTCATATTCGTATAAGGTTCGAATTAACGTTCGAAATTCGTTAATCGTTCCAATTTTAAGAATTTTTATTCGTGTGTGACATTCTGCTTTTCGAAATTTCGAATTATCGTTCGAAATATACTAAATAGTTCCATTCTGTTCGCGACTCGAAACATTCCATATTTTGAATTGTTCGTTGGTCGAAAGCGTTCGAATCAGTTTTTTTGTTCGCGATAGAAATCGGTGGGTGAAATGGCCCGACATTAGAATGTTGGCTGCGGCCAGGGCCAATAGACAGTACCCCGAGGGTCCGCAAGAGGGTATTGACCACCTATTCCTGTTGCCCGAGAGGGTACTCGGCATGGACAGTGGCCATCTCAGACAGGACTTAGCCGGGCTGGACTTCAATGTCCAACTCTTGCACACGGCGCCGCAGGGGAATGTCTGGCTATGTAAGTTTACATGCGTTTTACCTGTTATTTTAATGTTATTCGTGTATTTTTGGTTGTTCTTTTTGTCTCTGAGGGAAGAAAGGATTTCCTTCTGACACATAGTTATCACAAAACAAACTACTTTTGCCACGAAGAGATAATTAGAATGTTTAACAACTGCACAACTGTCATTTATGTTCATGAGTTTCTAATGAGAATTATTTTTTTCGTGTAAAAATAATACAATATAATATCTAGTACGTTGATCTCTGACTTGACATTTTTCTGTCTCTGACAGCAAATTTGTATCGATATTTCGTTGAGGTAATAATGTCTCATTCTCTTGACCTTCTCATACGATTTACCTGCCATGTTGCCAGACCTCGCATGCGGTTTTGACGCATTGCATCGCGCCCGTGTTGCATTTTGTGATCTAGCACCGCGATTATTGATGACGTCATGTCACGTGTCTGATGATGATAATTAGCAGTTACCTGTTTCGCCGGGCGGCTTAATTAAGTGTTTCACGCCAGTTCAACGTTCGAGCGACGTCGAGAGGCGCGATGCGTTGTTCAGAGATTTATCTCGGCGTGATAATGTAATGAAATGTCGTTTTAATTGGGCACCAAGCTGGCGATGAAGAGGTTGTGTTTGAGAGATGGAAAATGGAACGTTTTATTTGAAATTATGGAATGTTTTTGAAAAGGGCTTATTCTTTGGTAGATGGAAAATGGAACGTTTTATTTTGAATTATTTACGGAATGTTTGTAATCACAATTAATACGATAAATTTATTCTAAACGAAATAGTTTTGCATTTAATATTATTTTAATTTGTATTAATTTTCAATAGTTTTAATTGAATACAAATCCGCGGTGCATTCCTACGAACATTATGTGTCTGTGTCACTTCAATAAATCAATCAACCCGGAATGGCAATCTCACTTATAGTACCTATTGACTATAAAAAAATCTAATATTTATAGAAATTAGACTTACTTTCCCTTTTCCATATCTGATGGTATTTAGGACGTTCGCAATTGAAACTGTGAAATTATTGATCCAGTTGACTTGATTCTCATCATGAAATAATCACATTCTGTAACAATTACATCGTAATATCAGATTTAATCGCGAAAGCGTATTGTTGTTGTGCATTTCTTGACGGAAGTTTGAAATTGGCGTGAAAATTAAACAGCTAAACGTGCTACTAGTTGGCTGGGTACATGACTGTACGAATCATAATAGGTAACAATGAATCACAAAGTTAGTTGTGATTCAGATGAAATTCCGAACATTGACGTAGTTGGGTTTCATGATCACAACTTGGAAGGGCTTCGGTAATAAATATTCACTTCTAAATGAAGTTCCAAGAGTTTTGATCGTCATCTTAAAATCATTGTTTTAGTTGTCAAAGTGAAGATTCTACTAATATGAAAGTAGTACAATGACATGTAGTGACAATTAGGAATGCGACCTTGTTTCCAAGCGACAATATTATTTAATTGTCTTGGAATGTCGTTTTCGTCACCTGATGTGTTTTATATTTTAATTAATTCCATTTGAAAATGATAGGTTTCACGCGTTGAATATAAAAATTACATTTTCATTTCACACAATAAAATAATTTATTTATAGTATTTAGCATATTGTACGATTTGTCAACTTACATGCACTAGTACATTGTTTACATTCAAATTAACGTTAGAAAGTGTATACCTATTACCTATCGGTGTGAAATTCGAAATATTCGAAATTACTTTCGTACTGAAAAAGTGAAAACAACGCTGTGAGAATCATTCCATTTAGTTTGAATCGGCAGAATCCACTAGAGGATTGTGGACGGCAATTAAACCTTTCTATTGATCTTGGTTCATTGATTGGTTAGGTCGTCAGGTTCGATTAAATAAGACCAATAAAATTTTCAAGACGTTCAAATCGGCGTCACAAGTCCTATACCTATACATTTTAAAGTAAACTGGCCCTAACTCGGCGCCTTGCTCGTCACAAGTCCTACATTGTAAAGTGCAGCGGCCCGAAGTCGGCGCCCTGCTGCACCTACATCTGCGACCAGCGATGCAGAAACCTGCAACTTGTGATCCAGTGTGAAGCTATTATCTGGTGAATGGTTTCTTGTTTTTCTCGGAGATGTGTTTTATCAACTGGCTGATTGTTTTATGACGTCACGCTTGATCTACGCGATCTGAGTTCTATCGCGATGGATGTAGGCGACAGTTTCTTAAGGGGCGTCTAAATGGCTCAAGTAGATCGCTCGGAATCGACTTCCTATTGGAAATGTTGACATTTATTTGATCTAAAATAATTTTTACATCGATGTTTTTAGGACCTTTAAGATTCTTAATAGCACTACGTCTAATGAGCGTTCCGGGGTTGTAATTTGTTTTTACAAATTTGTTTACACGTTTATATTGTTAATCAACTACTTTGAATCGGAGTAATTGTTAATAAAAAATCAATGTTTCTACAAACAAATCCATTCATGGGCGTCCCATGATCTTTGCCAGGGAATGGCGGTGGGAATGGGGCAAATTTTTACAAGATATAAACTATACTTTGGAACGCTGTAATCGCTTTTTGGCTAAAAATGGCATAGAATATAAAATATGGTATGGTGAAAAAATTACCATTTTATGCAGGTTTGATATAAGGTAACTAGAGCTATTCCTTAGTTCGAGTGGTGGTTTGATCAATGTTCTAAGAAAATTGGACGATAGATAGTTGCCATCTGCTATTTTTTAAACCTGATTTGCAGTGTCGCTCCACCTTTAGCCACGTAGTACCTACTGAAGAAGCTATACTTATCATCGACCCTATATATATTCCTCTTAAAATATATAATGCAACAATGGATTTTCTGAATTGGAAAATGAATCATCTCCTAGCCCAGGCAGGTACGTGTATGTTATCGTGGTATTTGTATTGGGCGGCAACTGGAGCGTTACATTGCACTGCGTTGGCTGATAATCTGGACGAAGTTACATGACTGATAATTGAAGTTATTAATTAGGTGAGTAAATCTGTTGCAAGAATCCACGCGATGGGTTTATGGTCTTGTCGTATAGATAGGTCCTGATATCATTGATGTAAGTGAGCGTTGCGCGCGTTTGCGTCACACTTTTATTACTATGGCTTTTGTTGGTTAGGTAGTCTTAATTTTCTAAGTGGTTCGCTCATTAAAATTACATACGAAAATCAATTTTGCAAACTGATTTTTTTGCTAAATATTTAATTTATTTGTATACCGCTACATTTCCGGCTATTCTATGTAATAGTCAAAATTTAATTGCCCTTTTTAAATTTGTCTATTAGGTAAATTTCACATAATTATCAGTAGGTAATTTATTATAGTGCACCTTGCCACACTCCTCGCTTGGCATGCCGAGTTAGTTTTTCTTGTATTTTACACTGCATTTATCACCGTTGTTAGAGATCCCAGGTTCGGATCCGCTAAGTCACTGGTTATAATTACACGCAATAGAAATGTCAACTCGCGGTCCCATCGGCTTTCTATGGCACGTGATACAGTCACTTTCACGCCCGGAATTAAATGTCAAAATACAGAGGTTCGTAGTAGACTCTTTAGTGCTTCGTAGTAATGGGGGAGGGGGGGGGGGGGGGGGGTGTTCACATTCTATGTACTGTGGTCAAGTTACGTCCATGAGTTTACGACACTATTCTGAACACATCCATGCAGTGTCACGGAAGACACATTATGCTTATGTCTACGTTCTTAGGCTTATGACTAAGTTGCTTTGTGAATGGGCCTTGGCGTCTCTCTTCATTGCATCCCACTTCTGATTTTTCCTCTGGATGAAAAGACACGAGTAACATGACAAATGACCACTATTTAGTGATATGGTGTTGGCAATGAATATTGCGTGCTTTAGAAATGACGTTACAAGGCCAGGCGCAGTACTGGTTGGCTGCTAATGTTACTATCCCAGCTACTTTTGTCATAATATCACTCACGTCCTGTAGAAAGGATTTGGCCTCCCAAACTACAGACAACAGCCAACTCCCTCAGTTTTTAATTTCATAATCGTACTAGTTTTGAAGTAATTACTCACTAGCAGTCCTAACAAAATGTTTCCAACACCTATTTAGTGAATAAAAACGAGTTAGTTTGGGTAATTAGACAAACACTGTGCGTGTAGCAACCAATTATAATCAGTTCACCTATTATTCAAGCGAGCTGTGCCCTAGACCTGTCCTCACAGATGTCACCACTGTCGTTCATGAATACTCCATGGACTGTTGACCTACACTGGACCTCTGTCTTAAAGGCGCAGCCAAAACATTAGGAAGCTGTCAAGAGACAAGTATTTTAACACCAGCTCAAGAATAGGCACTTAGAACATTCGCAATATCACAATTAAATAATAACGAGCCTTACTTGAAACTTAATGTGACGTCATCTGTGAACGTAGCAGAGCAGTTTACAAATGACGTATGTAGAGTTATCAATGTTACTCTTTCTCCTGCTTAGCTTTGACCTATGTTAATGGCGTCACCAGCTTAAACATTTCATGTTAATTATTGTCACTCATGGAATTACGTTCGTCAAACCCTGCATTCACACCTTATCACATTTAAACAACTTTTCCAGTGATACCGATCGAGGGCGCGGGACCTCAACTAATGAAAATGCATGGAAAGCGGGAAGGAGGTTTTGAGTCCTAAAATTTATAACGCTTGAGAAGACTCATTTTTGGGGGTTGTATGGGTTCTACAGGTTTTAGATGATGAATTCCCAAAAGCAAAAAAGCTAAGCTATTCGTGTTTACCTGAAATTTAATTGAACTTTTTACAACTTACGTTGTAAAAACCTTCCTAAGAAAAGTAGAATTTTAGTATGGTTTCTAATAGTTCCCCATCTCTCCTTGATCCGACTGTTCCACTGTCACATTTCCCTCCTCGTTCGCTACTGCTCGTGCTGCATGACCTTGGGCTCGGGGTCAGGTGTGGAGATGACCTGTCCGACTGCTGACTGATGACACCGCGGTGACCCGTGGCCACGCCCACCACGCCCCAAACCTCATTTGCATCGTCTCCGGGACACACTGTGTAACAGAGTTAATTAAACTTCGGATTGCTCCGAGCACGCGACGGCGGAAATAAAACAATATTCGATGAACATGTCTATGGAACTCGATCTTAATGATGTAGCGAGCTCATTCATTTTAACTAGTTTTAGTTTGCGAAAATGGATATAGTTGTAATTTGGAATGCCCGAGTTTGATGCGACGTCAAAAACCTTCTATTTCAGATGGTTGTCCGCAAGGGCGTATTCCCCCCCCCCCCCCTGAAATTAGGATTTCTTCTAAGAAAATAAGCACATTTAAAATAATATGTGGGAAAAAAAACACTTAAAATAGACAGATCATGTCAAAAACGTTCCAAAATGGTTAGAATTGAGTTAAATTTCCAAAAAAAAATCCGGGACTATGCATCATGGGTTCCATAAATTTACCTATTCTTAAACCTCTTGGACCAATTTTTGGATATTTTGTAATGTATAATTCCCCAAAATATCTACACACTGCGATTCAAAATTGCACCTAAATGAATGACCTTGAACCAAAAATTTCTGGGGAACTGCGTCCCCAAACTCCCTTTTTACACTGTGATTTTTCAAAATATTAGTTATCCGGCCCCCTCCCCCCCCCAAATTTCATCCTAGATACGTCCTTGGTTGTCCGCATGGAGTTATGTTTTCGCGGAGCAAGTTGTCTCAGACAATGCTCTTGACTCGCACTCGAGATGTCCGGGCTCGATTCTCGTGATCGACCTTCTGACTGAGGTTTATTCATTGTTTCCCTCAGTCGAGGTTCCCTGATATGCCATGGCCGCCTCTTACCCACCTTCCGTCTTATTCTTTATCATCATCTCCACATCATCAAAATCAACGTCAACATTACCTTAGTTACAGAACAGTGCGACGTTGAACAATATTATGACAAGGCACGAACGTTCCAATTGCAATCTATTTGTCATTATATATTCATTCCCTCACAGATGCGAAAGTCCGAGCTGCATTGTTCCCTATAATCAACATATGAAAAGTACATAGATTTCCGCTGACCTCAAATACCCAAGCTAATCGAGTCCAGTGACTACCTATACTGATTGTGGTTCAACGTGATTTCAACCTACCGTTCATATGCTCTTTATCATTCATTGTTGCAATATTATCTGGCGAATCTCCCAACAAAAATAAACAATATCTGTCCCCAAGATCAAAGGATGAACAAAATAAATCCAAAAAGAGGCTCCGAAAATAGGGACGTCTCATGAAATTTTATTCTAGTAAATTTCTATAAATAAACACAAATAATAATGACAAATACACTTATTACCTGTGAAATCTTACATTTTCATTCATAAAAATCGAGTTCAAATATCATATGATTTTTGGCGGGAAAAACGGCCTTTAACAAGAATCAGAACTGTGATGTCATTTCTAAGTCTTGAACATTGTGTTGACATGGGGATTCCCTTGTTGCCATGGCAATATAGCAAACTGTGATGTCATTGCCAATTTTCCTGTTTTTAAATGAGAGGAGATCTATCAAACATTGTAAATTAATTACATGATAACTATTCGTCCAACAACAAAAATAATACCACATCTGTGTTCAGCAACATCTCAACTTTCATAAAATAAATATTATTCTGAATTCTAATCTTCACGAGACTTCCCTATTGTGAAATCAGTCAGATGTTACCAGACCGCAAAGTTGACATTTGACAAATAATGGCTGTCAAATCGCATACTCCAAGATATTAATCTGGCTTATCCATATTCTCTTGTGGTACAGCAGCAGCAATTGTTACAAATGTACGGCAGCATGATTTAGTTATGTTGCTTTATCGAGCGGTCTAGGACGTCTGGACCTCGTTGCCCGACGATATCGCCGTCCCGACGCTCTGTCTGGCGTCTGGACGCCCTCTGACGACGTCGTTGTGCTCGAGAGAGATGGAGAGATGAGAAGTCGACGTCTCAAACTTCTTCATCTTTTCATCCCCCGTCGCGGAGGATATTGTTACGCTGACAAATTTAATTCCAGCATTTCATGATCTTGCCACACTGACATTGTGCTCATAATGTGATCAGTAAATCATTGCCATACCAATTGACGTGCCTTTTTACTGCTGAAAGAAAGTATTGCAGTCGAAGCGAAATTAAAATTGACGAAGATCCTTGTCTGTGTACAAAAAATAGAGGAGTGTACGATATCTTTTCTTGACCTTTTTCAATTTGCAATTGTTTTTATATAAAAAAAAGTGTTACAAACTTATTGATTATTAAAGGTGTGACGTTACGAATTATTTTCCAGTTTATATTTCCTGAAGTTATAAATTAGTTCATAATATTTTCTATAGAGCTCATCAACTATCAAAGAATCGTCTACTTTTCTATGCATGTTTAATAAAACCGTCTCGACAGGTTGCATCTCATTTCATACCTTCAATTCCATTTGATACGTGTACAATAATTACCACGAATCAGACTCAATTCTCGACTATTTGACCCCGAAACTAAACTGCATACACAAATTCCCGCTGCACAATGAAAATCCCATTAAAACTTCCATCACCTGTGCATCTAATCCGTGTTCAATGGTACATAATAACAGATTTTCAGACAAAACAAAAAGTTCCCGAAAGTATCACAATTTTTGAAATTCGCGGTCATCAATCGAAACCACCTGCACGCCAGTTGTACATAATAAGAACTGATTTAAGATAAAACAAAATGATTTTGAAAGTAGGTATTACAATTTTTGATAGCTTCTGCATAGCCTCGATTTCTTTGTGATGCATTCTCGACTCTGTGATCCCCGATTCTCTCCAGTGCTAGAATCTTAAAGGTCCTAAAAACATCGATATCATCTTCAACACCTCGTTACAAGCGCTCGGCCGTTTTAGAAAATTGAGAGAGAAAAATTGTTTCATCAGTGTGTGTAACTTGGATAGGATGTTCACGTGATAAGTCTGATTGTATATTAGTAGCACTTTTTAATTTTTTCTTCTTGCATTGATTGTTAATTAGGCGCCGGTTATTCAAAAAAACGTTAAAAACTATGCAATTTCCGATACGATTTGAGACCAAACCCGTAAACCAATTGATATCTCAAATTTTAATCACGATTAGAGGAAAAAAATCGATCGATACTGCCTCGATTTCTTTGAGATAAAAGACAAAGGCACATTTTTTAAATTCAATTTCATATGGCACCCAGTGAGACAAGAAAATACACAATGTTTCACCAAAAATCAACTAATTATTACTAATTAACAAAAAAATTAAGTAAAAAATTAAAAATGTACCAAGTGATAACCCTAAGTTTATCTTTTATCTATCATAACTAAAATTTAAAATCATTTCGTCAACCCATTTTGTCTCCAATCGTATCCAAAAAAGTGTCTACAAAAAGCAGCAAAATCGCCCCCGCAATTGCACCACCTTCAGATAAAACAAAATGATTTTGAAAGTATTACAATTTGATCGCTACTGCATAGCCTCGATTTCTTCACGATGCATTCTCGTCGCTGTGATCCCCGATTATCTCCGGCTCATCTTCTTCATCACCTCGTGTGTTAAGGCGGCTAGTGCTAAGGCGGCTAGTGCTAAGGCGGCTAGTGCTAAGGCGGCTAGTGCTAAGGCGGCTAGTGCTAAGGCGGCACTAATTGTCTCTGCTTACTATGCGGAAATGATTAGGTCTACGGGCTCGGTACGCATGGGGAAATGTTAATATGATGATTGTTCGGGCAGGCTGCCGCGCTGGAATGCCTGATTGTATTGGGAGATAGATTCGTAACGGGGCTTCGTGACAGTGCATTCGGAACGAGGCGGAGAACTTTAGGCGGTGTTTTAGATGCGTTTTAACGACGCACGCATGAAGTTGCATGAAGTTTTGCAGAATTTTGTCAGATTGAGGGACATTATCAGTCTAGAATATTGGACAGAACACCGGAAATTTTCTTGAAGTTGACATATCACACTTTGGCTTGGCTGAAATTTTCTAATTTATAACGTAAAATATGGACTTTAGAGGCTGTGAAATAGAAGCATACAAGCGAAAGGCGAAATGACATTTTTAACTTTTGTAAAATTAGCTTAAAATCGAAAAAGTTTCAAATCATTTTCGCGTGAAAATATTTACTTTACATATTTCGCGTAAAAACTTGAAAAAAGATAAATTTTCAGCGAGGATAACTTCGGTAAAAGTTAGTTCATCATCTCCTGCTAAGCGGCACGAGGAAATGCTGTGTCTTCATCGGTGATGTCATCGGCCAACTGTCTCCTCATCCGATGGGTTGATCTTCAGGTGCGCGCGCCCTCAGGAGCCGCAGCATCGCGGTCATCTGGCGTCACCGCGCGGCTAATCTATGCGAACCATGTGCCACATTCGCACACACTCCGCCGCTAGCTGGACAAGATCGAACCGTCGATGTGGATCTTTCACTCCCGATGACGAATTCGTGCGGATATTTGACGGGTTATGTGTGCCACATTCGCACACACTCCGCAGCTAGCTGGACAAGATCGAACCGTCGATGTGGATCTTTCACTCCCGATGACGAATTCGTGCGGATATTTGACGGGTTATGTGTGCCACATTCGCACACACTCCGCAGCTAGCTGGACAAGATCGAACCGTCGATGTGGATCTTTCACTCCCGATGACGAATTCGTGCGGATATTTGACGGGTTATGTGTGCCACATTCGCACACACTCCGCAGCTAGCTGGACAAGATCGAACCGTCGATGTGGATCTTTCACTCCCGATGACGAATTCGTGCGGATATTTGACGGGTTATGTGTGCCACATTCGCACACACTCCGCCGCTAGCTGGACAAGATCGAACCGTCGATGTGGATCTTTCACTCCCGATGACGAATTCGTGCGGATATTTGACGGGTTATGTGTGCCACATTCGCACACACTCCGCAGCTAGCTGGACAAGATCGAACCGTCGATGTGGATCTTTCACTCCCGATGACGAATTCGTGCGGATATTTGACGGGTTATGTGTGCCACATTCGCACACACTCCGCCGCTAGCTGGACAAGATCGAACCGTCGATGTGGATCTTTCACTCCCGATGACGAATTCGTGCGGATATTTGACGGGTTATGTGTGCCACATTCGCACACACTCCGCAGCTAGCTGGACAAGATCGAACCGTCGATGTGGATCTTTCACTCCCGATGACGAATTCGTGCGGATATTTGACGGGTAATGTGTGCCACATTCGCACACACTCCGCCGCTAGCTGGACAAGATCGAACCGTCGATGTGGATCTTTCACTCCCGATGACGAATTCGTGCGGATATTTGACGGGTTATGTGTGCCACATTCGCACACACTCCGCCGCTAGCTGGACAAGATCGAACCGTCGATGTGGATCTTTCACTCCCGATGACGAATTCGTGCGGATATTTGACGGGTTATGTGTGCCACATTCGCACACACTCCGCCGCTAGCTGGACAAGATCGAACCGTCGATGTGGATCTTTCACTCCCGATGACGAATTCGTGCGGATATTTGACGGGTTATGTGTGCCACATTCGCACACACTCCGCCGCTAGCTGGACAAGATCGAACCGTCGATGTGGATCTTTCACTCCCGATGACGAATTCGTGCGGATATTTGACGGGTTATGTGTGCCACATTCGCACACACTCCGCCGCTAGCTGGACAAGATCGAACCGTCGATGTGGATCTTTCACTCCCGATGACGAATTCGTGCGGATATTTGACGGGTTATGTGTGCCACATTCGCACACACTCCGCCGCTAGCTGGACAAGATCGAACCGTCGATGTGGATCTTTCACTCCCGATGACGAATTCGTGCGGATATTTGACGGGTTATGTGTGCCACATTCGCACACACTCCGCCGCTAGCTGGACAAGATCGAACCGTCGATGTGGATCTTTCACTCCCGATGACGAATTCGTGCGGATATTTGACGGGTTATGTGTGCCACATTCGCACACACTCCGCCGCTAGCTGGACAAGATCGAACCGTCGATGTGGATCTTTCACTCCCGATGACGAATTCGTGCGGATATTTGACGGGTTATGTGTGCCACATTCGCACACACTCCGCAGCTAGCTGGACAAGATCGAACCGTCGATGTGGATCTTTCACTCCCGATGACGAATTCGTGCGGATATTTGACGGGTTATGTGTGCCACATTCGCACACACTCCGCAGCTAGCTGGACAAGATCGAACCGTCGATGTGGATCTTTCACTCCCGATGACGAATTCGTGCGGATATTTGACGGGTTATGTGTGCCACATTCGCACACACTCCGCAGCTAGCTGGACAAGATCGAACCGTCGATGTGGATCTTTCACTCCCGATGACGAATTCGTGCGGATATTTGACGGGTTATGTGTGCCACATTCGCACACACTCCGCAGCTAGCTGGACAAGATCGAACCGTCGATGTGGATCTTTCACTCCCGATGACGAATTCGTGTGGATATTTGACGGGTTATGTGTGCCACATTCGCACACACTCCGCAGCTAGCTGGACAAGATCGAACCGTCGATGTGGATCTTTCACTCCCGATGACGAATTCGTGCGGATATTTGACGGGTTATGTGTGCCACATTCGCACACACTCCGCCGCTAGCTGGACAAGATCGAACCGTCGATGTGGATCTTTCACTCCCGATGACGAATTCGTGCGGATATTTGACGGGTTATGTGTGCCACAGACACTCGAAATTCTACACTTTTTCACCATTTAAGATTTGTATCGTAAGGATCTTGACCTATGAAATTTTGAAGAGTGTTCTTGATTTCTACTTTCTATAAGCGATCGACACTAATTTTGGCAGGAGTAATTTTATAGGATTTCACGAATAAATGTTTTTCGCCTTTTTCATTAGTCTTTCATGATTAAACAAACATACAAATGACAGGGTACGAAGTGCTAAGTCACTGTCTTGAGAGAACGTGAATTATATCTATGTAAAAGGCTCCATTCCTCCGAGGTTTTTCGTTCTACAGCTTACAAAAGTAGTAAAAATTACAAAAATTGTCACCCAATCGGGAAGCTGTCTCAGACCTTTGAGAACTGAAAGTTGAAAAGCGCATGCATTTCTCGCGATGGCGCCTTTTTATGTGTATGCTTTCCCTTTCTCTAATAAATTAATAAATTAATAATTTTTGATGGATGTTAAGACTTGTTTATGTTTATTTATTTACACATAGTTATATCAACAATATTGTCGGAACGTATAATAAAAGAGCATTTAAAGGTGCTATATTTTTATTAATTATTATTAGGTACCTATTATTTTAAATGTTGCAGTTAAAGATAACAAAACATGAACATGGTTTTATCGACGGTGCACACAATGCGAATAAGGTCGAGAGTTGTGTGTTGTTGCATGCGATATTCACCCATATGGTGTGTTGGGATGAGAGAGGACCTCCAGGGTGAATGTTGTTGTATCTCATCTGACAAGACTCCCGGTTCCTCGACACGGCTGTTGTTTCAATCTTGTCCGGTTTCATCAGCTGAAGGGAGTCGTGACTCCGATGCATACTTGTTCAACGCAGCAGACGTTGCGTTAGGCGGTTAGAACTATTTGGAGTCGACTTCATCGCAGTGATAAAGTACCCTTTTCATACTGTACATTTGATCACCATTAGTATTTCTTCGCTGTTAAATTTGGTTAAATGTGTTCAAAACGAATTTTAATCAACCCATAAGTGGAAGTCTATTCACAACTTTTGAACAAGCCAATGTCAGGGTCAGTGTGACTTAGCTGCGAACTAACATTTATGTAATTCCCATTAATTGTTTCTGATTGTACTTTTAACAATACATTTGTAAAATGTCCACTTCATCAAAAATAGGTACTGCATAATCTTTGTACCTACTGTAGCTAAATTTGTATTTTATAAATGATGGAACTCGCGTAGTGGTCGGAACAAGGTTGGTGTGGTGTGTAAGAGAAAACCCTAACTCCCAAAAATATAATTTTGTGGTTATTTTCGCCATAGTTCGCGTTTTATTTTTATTGTTAAACGTGTAAAATAATTAAAACGTTTCATCGGTATTTATAAAAATTCTGTAGATGGGTCTACCTACCGTAACCTTCTTTTATTATTCTATTTGTTCATTTTATAACTAAATCTCTTTATTCCACTAAATTTTTATGATGCTGCACTCGTTATTATGATCTACGGCTACAAGAGTGGAGGGGGGGGGGGGGGGCGTATTTCTACGCCATTGCCTACACAATGTATTCAATGAGACGGCATAAAAGAGCAATTTCCGTGATCTATTTCCTCGATGTTGCTCTTGGCTGGTTGAAAGCGAGTCCCTAACCTTGCGGTCACCCATCATCACCATCATCATCATCACCATCACCACCATCACCACCACCAGCCTTGTAACCGCGTTGTCGATCTCGACGTATCGACAAGGAAATCGATCACGACGTGAACCTATCGACTCGCAGTCACGACCTGCTTGAAACAATGATACACACGGCCTATTGTGATTGCAGTGGACGTGAAGGTCGCAGTGAAGACGCAAACTTATTGATCTTGTTCGGCTATTTTTATCGATAATGGAACTTGCGGACATGTCCGATAGTTTTTATGTGATGCTCATTAAAATAGTACAAAAAACCGATTTCGAGATGCCTCTAGAAATGCATCAAGAAGACCGTGGCAATGTTAATTTCCATAAGATAACACGTCCAAGGTCAGTAGAATATATCCAGTAGGCCGTGCCAATGTTAATCTCCATAAGGACATCTCGAATTGTATCAAGAAGGCTGTATGTTAATCTCGATACGCTATAACGAACGTTATCCACTGAAAGGTCTACACAATCGTCTTGTCACAATCATACGTAGACTAATATGAATCATAGTGGTTATTATTGGATATCTTAACTATGTTTGTTATTTCTTGTGATAACTTTAATGACTCCACTAACTAATATATTATCACACAAGGAATTGTCTGTCGATAATTCTACGTTGTCAACACAAATTATTCTTTTTCACTCCTATATCTAGATTTGTCGTGTTGCAATGGGCACATTGACGGAGACCAGCAACATCTTACCGTGACTGTACACTCGGTATCTGCAATAGCCTCATCACGTGATTTGTTGGCTCAGATGATGAAACACTCATTCTGGAGACCCGACTTCGATCCCCCGTGACGACCTCTCTTATTTGGTTACGTGAAATCCTCTAGTCTGGATGTAGATTCAGGGAATCCCCTACTGAATACTAAAGAGACCACATTATCATCCTCGCCATATCTCTCATAATCATTCGCACAGACGCAAAATGAGTTCGCTGTCGAGGCTATAAGCACCTTATAAAATGTTATGTGGCTGAAGACTTGGAAACTGTTTTAGTGTAATGACTTGATGTAACGAGAGAAAGGGAATCCACACGAAATACTCGATTTCTTTGGAAAAGTTTGGGTTTGTACAACTTTCAAGTTGTCAAAAGTCAACTTTAAGGCAGGTTACCCGATTGGTTGAGTTTTGAAGCTTCTTTGCGTGGATTCTTTCCCTCTTGTCGTTGATATTGTAGGAATTAACTAGGATAGTTGACCATGAAAGGAAACAACCCCAGAACTCCCAGAAGACATTTGCATTACTTCCTGACAATATGACTCAAGTAGTCGTTTTGCAAACGGATCCCGCGTTCGATTCCCGCGGCCGTCCTTCCTGATTCCCTGACTGAAGCCTTTTCGAGAGGCGACTGGTGGGAAGGTTCGAGTTTGACCTTGAAGAGTTTTTTAATCGATTTTTATCAATATCTTTTTCCAGTGTAATTGTTAACAAAATAGGGCTATGGACGTGAATTCAGAACAGTTCAATGAAAATAATTTCATAGTTTGGAATAAGTTATTGGTTTAATTTTGTCCAACAGGTGTTTAGAACCCAAAAATTACTAAATTTTCGGGTTCTAAACACCTGTTGGACACAATAAAACTAATAGCTTATTCCAAACTATGAAATTATTTTCATTGAACTGTTCTGAATTCACGTCCATAGCCCTATTTTGTTAACAATTACACTGGAAAAAGACATTGATAAAAATCGATTAAAAACTCGTCAAGGCCACGCTCACTACCAAGCCCTCTTAAAACTCCGATTAATAAATCTCTGTGCAACGTCAACAATGGCAATGACCATTACCTACAATCTGAATTAACTGTGACATTGGCAAGGCCATTGTCCCCGGTAAATAAACACACCAGTTTAACACCGCCACGCTATCTGGCGCGTTCAGTGCCCCGCATGGTTGGATATGGAAACCCAACCGGCCGGGATATTGTTATCTGGTGTGGTCACCTTTTGTCGCAACTACATACGGTTTTGTGCAGTGGCCAGCAGTGGACGTTGCAAGTGTTGTAGCTCGTGCAGACAAAGAAGTTCGATTGAACGTGTGTTTTAAGGTAGGACTTCGAAAACGTGACGGGGTTTTAGTGCTTTATCATTTGTCGATTATCTGAGATTTGGGTTACCAGGTTGTGTGGAGTCCATAAGTCTGTTGATCGACACTTTCAGCACCTCTTTTTGCTAAATGAAGTGAATTTAATTTTCAATTTCACTGCCATTTGGTGTAAAAAAAGTTACGTATCAAATCGGTTTGTGCATGTGACCTTTCTCTCTCATTTTCTCTAAACGATTGCTTTTAGTGTGTGTGTCGATTTGAACGCACGCACTTTATGTAAAAGCTGTAAATAATATTCACTTTGTAACGCTTTCAACTGTTTCAAACGCTTGTACAAGAATAGGGATAGTGTTGTGGTTTTCATTTGCCTCATCTACGAGAAATGTTAAAATACATTGATTTACAGATGTTTCTTTCGAGTTTATATAGAAATGATTTGTAAAGATGCAAATTCCACAGTGTTGCGGATCACCGATATACCTACTGTGTAACTAATAAATTTTCCGTATTTAATTACAGGAATGCGTTGCAAATGTTTCTCTTTTATTGCAATGCGATATCTTACCACCACCAGTCACCTGTTCTCAACTATTTCTATTTCTCCCAATAAAAGAGAAAAGCATGCACTTTATCATTTTTTAATTGCAAGAAAATGAATTGTAACTAAGTACCTAGTAATAATCGTAACGGGAACAGTTCTTGGTGGAGGATCCGCGTTCAATGTTGTAAATCATGTAGTAAACCTATGGTGACTGGTTAATTTGCACGTCGAATTGTGTGCCATAATTCCTAGGCCAGTGCACTCACGATCTTTATAACTCGATAATAATACCAATGACGTTTTTTTAGCACTGATATATTTTCTATGAATCGAGGATATGAAGCACGAATAATTTTAAGATCGTTTTTTCTTTTCTTCCAGATTCTATTATATTCTTATTTTATACCTACTTCCATATTAAAATGAACTAATTCTATCAACACAATTAGCATTATAAATAGCATGAAAAATTGTGAATTCACCCATTTTTTTACTAGTTTATTGTAATAATTTAAAATGTTTCACTATTTGAAAAAAAAAATCCATTCCTGCTTTGAAATAATCGTGATAAGCCCACCTCCTACTAGAAATACAGAACTTTCAAGCACAGTGAACAAATGCTTATAAATAGAACGTTCCTATTATTTAAAAAAACGCTCCTATTATTTAAAAAAACGTTCCATATTAATTTGAATTGATCGCGGTATAAACCCACCGCCTACTATACAGAATGTCGAAAGATCGCAGTCGGCATTTGGCTTCCATGTACCTGGCTCTGGTTTCCTCGACACGTGCGTGAATCAAAGTGACCGTGATCAAGGCCTCTGCCAGTAGTTTTCGACTCGCGCTGGCCATATACAGCGACTTGCTTGTGGACACTGGTCATGTATTTGATTCATGTCCGCCGAACAGAAGGTTTCCTGCTACGATAGCATGGAAGATAATTCAATTGAACGTCGTAACTCGGTGTCCTTATCTGCTTTGTGTGCTGCTCGGAAGGTGCGGTTTCGACTCCCAGACAAGGCATTGCGGTTACGGAAAACTGGAAAATAATTTGCAATTCAAAAATCGAATTCCACAGAAAAAGCTCAATTTCGTGGGAAACACGCTTTTAACTTTGATGTCAAAAGTCTATAGCTTTATTTATGTAGTCATATACCAGCATTTTGATTCCAGAAAATGGAGCCCTTTTCTATGAACTCAATTATTCCATTTCTTTATTAAAATATTAGCAATATTTTTTTTATTTATAAAAAGTACTCGAGAATCCATCTTGGACAGCTATCTCCATCTTTGGAAGATATCCAAAGAGATCGTTATTGAGATATTTGCAAGCAAGGCACGTTCTTTGTTAATGATTCATTCGAATTAATTTATTATAATCATAATTCGCCATTAATATACCTATCCTCAGAATCTTAGTCATATATATTCTCATCTGTAGACCACATTGAATATCCCATAGAGTGTGCTTCCAAATTACGTAAAAAGCTCGCTCCCCCAACGAAATATCCCGATCGTTTTAGTCTCGACTTACCTTCAGAAACTATTTGAACAAAAGGCGTGACATTCTTTTGTGTCTCACCCTCTATTGAAAGAGTAGCCATCGATAGCTAATCAATACATCTGAACGCAAGCAATGTTTAATCGATAAATACTCCTTTTTCGCGAGAGTCAACTGCGCAACAGCGCCGACTATTCTCTAGTAATTTCACATGTCACCAAGTAAATTCACACTCCTTTTCTGTACTTTCGAAGGCTGTTTCGATAAGTGAATGACTCACAGGAATCTTGTGTAGCATAACAAATGGTGATTTTAATTAGATCCTAGATCTGTGACAGCGTGTGGTTTACTAGCCATGAAAGAAATGCTTTCAATAGGAAATATGTTAATTCACCTTCCCAACTATTTCGAGCTACTATGTCATAAAACAGAATTATCATACAATCGACCTGTGTTCTTCTAGGTTACAATAATATCCATATGGATGTATAGAGTTTGGTTTGACCTATATTTGGATGGGTCTATCTCTACAAACCTTATAATCTGTTTTCACCCCCTTGAGATGGGAGGCCACAAAATCGATGTTGACTCACCAAAAGGTCCCGCAACTTGATTTTTTATTCTCTCCCTGTTATTTTTGAACTGGGAATTCGTCCAGAATTCATTTCCATTTCATGCTCGGAATTGTAAAATCACATTCCAAGGTTTACAGGAGATTGAACAAGTGAGCGGGTGAATGGGAGAATGAAAAGATTGGTTATAGTGGCTTCATTGACTTATAAAGTGGTGTTGTGAATTTCGCAAGGCTGGTTTCTGAGCGACCAATCACAATGCCGGATCGGAGTCACGTGTCATGAGTTTATCACCCGAGGCATTTGTTTGTTGTTTTTCGATGGCTTCCTTATTGAGTCACCACCTGGGTGCGAGTTAATTGACTTGGTTCAACGACAAACCTGAAGATGATGATGTAAGGAAAATCAAATTATTTGGAGAATTGAATGTTGAGGTACTGAGAGTAGTTGGTCGATGGGTTTTTTCGGTACGTTTCTGGAAATTTGATGGAGATGTTTCCCTGAAAAGGGCCGATTTCACGACAAATCGGAAACCGAGATGGCCACCTGAAGATGTTTACCAAACGACCCTTTTCGGGGCCAACATCACAAGTGCGTGTACCAAAATGGAGCCATCAAAAACCGTCGTTCTAAATGTTATGGCGGAAATTACGGAAATATTTCAGGATCCACGAAAATGTGAATCAGATTAGAACAATTCTTCGGGGAACAATCTTTTCTGAATTGTTCCATTAGTTCATGAAGTTTGCACATTACTCGTTATTAGTCTCGGCTTGTGACATTCGGGAGACCAACTTTTCGGATAAGCCCGCAGTGGCCAAACGATTAGGACCCGAATTGACCCGATCTTCCACGATCGTCATCGAATAACCGCCCGAATAATGACTTTTGAGTTATTGTCTTGTATGTTGTTGGGGGTGTATTGCTAAGGTTGGGAAGTGATGTCTGAGACGATAACCCGGAAGATGCGAGTGATTGGTACAGCAGGCGAGGTGTCACTTTCCCGTGTCACACGGCGGGTTTCTGCTCTGATTTGTCGCGATTGGACACGAGCGTACTTCTTGCTCGTCTAAGACTGCGGCATTCGGACACAGACGATCTCGGAAGAAGAGAAAACAGACGGAAATCAAAAGAGCTTCAAAAGTTCATAAAAATTATAATGTGCCATTGTACTGCACAATTCAACGCATAAAATATTATTTCGTATACATTTTACTTTTTTACTGTCCGTCGCAAATCTGAGCACCGGCCAGGAAACCAATTTATTTTAATACTTCACACACTGGTTCCTGAAGGATGCTTTGAACATTTTGTACAGTTCATTTTTATAATGCTTCTGGCTAGAAAAGCACAGTCAATTTTCAGCTCAACTTAATTAAATTGTTAGGAAGAAAGAAATGGAAAATTATCAAGTTATAATTCACTAAGGGCCAGTTTTTCAATACTTTGCTACAAACTGGCCCTAAGATGGCGTTTATACACATTGCTCCGTCTCCAATTGATCTCAAAATCTTTCGGACAAATCGGCATTTTGTGCCCTCTTTATCATAAAATAGAAGTTCAGTCCTTTCGTTAACTTTTCTTCTATCTCACTACGATTTACGAAGAATTTTGAAATGACGACCCATGGTGGCGCCAGCGATTACCGATTATAATTTTGTCGAGTTCACACAGTGTACTCTCTATCTTGCATTCCTTCACTGTTATCTCATCTATAATAACCACAACTCCCATGGAACACGCCCTTCATGCTGCATCTCCCACCGAGATATGGAAGTTATTATCTCGCTTGATTTAGTGGTTTCAGTTGATCTATCTTGTATGTGGAGATGTTGCAGCATCTTCCTCCGACTGCATCTCTGTAGACGAGACGCTCCGAGTTTAATTGCACTAAATGACGCGTAATTGAGCAGGGGGCGTTACCGAGTGGTCACGAGGACGTTACAAAGCATTCGTTTCAGAAGGAAATGTTAAATGAATAATTAGGAATTTAGTTTTTAAGTTCAGGTTTTTATGTTTGTCTTTTTGTATATTATTCAAAATTGTTTTGAGAATTGAAATACATGTTTTTTGTTCTAATATTTATGATCAATTTACGTACGGTGTTTATAAATTCTATGTGAGGTTTCGTGTCTATCGTTCATTAAAAAAATTAATGCTCGGTTCAAAAACTCTCACAATCTAAAAAGTTAAAATTGTATTTTATAATTGAAAATTTTAACGACGGAGGGTAGATTCATTTCACCCAATTTCGAACTTTGATCTTTTGGAGCTCAGTTTTTAGGTTAGAAAATTTAAAATATGCACTGAAATGACTTTGTCGATATTTACTTGCTGTCGAGGTTACTATTTATTCTTTGTAGAGTGGACTCAAACAATCGATCTTGCAGGTTTGTTGTTGCAACGCGCTCAAAGCAGCGATTCCACTGCACTTCGAGTGCAATTAGGGAACAATGTCGGCCATTTCTATGAATAGCTCCGCGCTCCGAGTGCAATTCCCCGAGCGTGCATTCTCCGCGGTGCATTGTCATCTACCTAGAAGTGCAGCCAGCGCCGCGACCTAGCCCAACTAAGTGCAGCGTGCATTATCAGTCACTGCAGCGCATGTGTGATGGGCAGGTGAACTATAGCAATGACATCGGTGCAAGTCCGCTTTACACTAGTGTGCAATTCAGATCTGAGCTATCCATATGTTAGGAGCAATGATACAGTAACAATGATGACAAAGTAATAGAGACTTGACAAAAAACGAATACGTTTTTAAGACATTTGTTATAAATCATGATAACAGTTAATTAAGGGTTCATATTACCATTCGTTTAAGCTACAGTTAGTTTAAGCTCCACTTGTTGTGAAATGATGGTGTTTTACCATTACACTGCAGCTTAATTCCTCAGTTTAAATTAACCTCAGGCTATACATTGACTGCAGTTTATTAATGCTATTTCGCAGTATATAATCGTAATAATTCTCATTTCCCAAGGGGAGCTTAAACCTATCTAAAGCTTAAACTAATGATAATACCGGCCCTTTCTTCAGAAATACTTTTTTGTATTTACAATGTGCCGAGATTTTCCCAAATGTATTCCATATGTCACTTATTCGACAGTAATAATTACCAATGTAAACTCAAAAGTACCAACAAAAAATATTTCAAATACAAATATCGCATTGCCATGACAGTGGTGTTGTTCCTCCTAGTGTAACTGTGTCTTAATATGCACTGGTGCAACGGGAGGGCACAAGAAAGGCTGGCAGCGAATTGTAACGGCTGTTGAGGACCAACACGTAATACATTGAGTGCAGTCTCCGGGCAGATCGAGGAGGTATATGCATTATGTAAAAGAACTGTCTGATGAGTCATGGCGCCCTCCCCGGGGGACGGGGGTTCGAGCCCGCTGCGTGGCGAATGCGCTATTGCCTTCTAGACGTGAATGTCCGGGTTGTTTGCAACACTCCAGCAATATGTCCTGATGGGTTCTCCTGGTGGCAATACTCTGTAAGGGTGATTTTCCTATGTCTTAGTATTAGATATTCGACCTTATGGCGGATTTACAATAAGGGTAAAGTGCTATCAGAACTTATTACAACTTTGTACAGCAGGACCTATACAATAAATAATAATGTTCCACCGGTACTAGTAATTTTAAAATAAAAAACGACAAGAGTGACGTGATATGGAAGAACACAAAAATCGCGTGTTTTGTCAATATGTTATTTTGGGAATGTCGGTTTATCCATGTTTCGGACCAAAAATATGAAAGTTACCTCAAGAAATCCAAGTGTAATGTTGTTATAACAAAGAACTATGAATTTAAACCTTCTTATCTATAATATTTGGAGACTTGATTGGAAGTATAAGCAAGAGAGCCATAACAAAACTAATTTCAATCGATAATCACAGTTATTATTATGATTACGAACCAACTATTGTTGTCTTGAGTGTTTACATAACTTGCGTCCAAAGTGCGAACATCCAGTGTTGCCATAACCTCAAATATAATTCAAAATAATACATCAGGATTTTATATAAGTTTACACTTGCGTGTGTACTCAATAAGGTTGAGATATTTTCATGTATGATATTTTCATTGAGAATTAAAAAAATCAGTAAAACGATGAATTTTAAAGCCATTACTAACTACTCTAAATCCACCTGTGTAACGTTTTGAGTAGCTACAGGATTGCCAGCGAGGTAGTTATTTCTGATCTTGAACATCTTCAAGATGTCTTCGGAATGCAAGCAGCCACATCTTCGTCTCCAAATGTTTGTCAAGAACCTAATCTTCGGAATGTCAAATGGGTCCTCCGAGCGGAAAAAAACACGTATACACAACGAAAGCTTGTCTAAAAACGCCTGATATTTCCTAATAGAATCCGATTTAGCCAACTGGCGTTTCGTAGACAGTGGCTGTGAAAAAAGCGATGAAAAGACGCCCCAATCTGTTGGGCGGGCACGAACGCAGTCACCAGAAAGTTAATCTTTTCGGTGTCGTGTCGCATTCGAATCGTATTAGTTTACCAGGTCGGTCACGAGATGAGAATATGCTGAGTCGAGGCAGACGAGATGTCGTGTTCGAAGAGGTCTAATTAAACTGGAGATTTGGAGATTTAGCTCCTTGGAGATGCTGGACTGATTGGATTGATCGGGAGCATGGTGATCGGGAGCTTATACGTGATGGGCTTCTGCTCTTTTAGATGTGAAGTATTTCTTTGATTCATATAGACGTTGGTTATCGTTATTAATTTTGTAATACATAATAGTTGTGGTAATTAATTTTATAGATTTATTTTTGTAGAAATTAAAACTAATATTTATTTTTAATTGCAGTATAATTAAATTCTAGCATGATATTAAAACGGGATATGGCAATAAATCAAGTGCATATTGTTGTGAATTTGGTGAGCCCATAAGTGGGTCAGACCAGTTTAAGCCGATTGCCAATCAATTGAAGGAGTATAAACGCAATTTTAAAGTTTACGAGAAGTTCAAGTCATTTTATTAAAGCATAGCCATGCATGATCCCTTTAAATGAGTGTAAACGGTGTAATGAACCAAGACCCCAGCTGTTCAAATATAACAGCTGAATGAATAGATTGACGCACATGTGCTTTAAAGTCGAAGAAGTTTTTTTTTTATTAGGATTCAAACTAGAGACTTGAAAGCGGATGCGAGAAATATCCACATAGTTTTTACACCTATTCAGCTCTATAAATACAAATAACCCTCTGTTTAAAATACACACAGTCGGTGTAATCCCTGGAACAGTTCCTGGCTTTATCGACCATGGAAGTGGTGCACTTTGCTTGGAGCGTGCTGTACTCTGCTGGTAGTTCACCGTTTCCCCGCACGTCGTCGTGTCGCTAGCGCACAGCGCGCCCCTGCAGCATAACAAACGCAACCCGCGATACGTGATTTAGTTTCACTCTCGCGACACAGATGGCGCGCAAGACGACGTTCGAATTTAAAATCGAATGGTAATTTTGTTTGCGAAAATCATTAAAACTGGAAGAAAATTTGCACTAGAATGTTTGACGATTACTTGAGTTCCACATGGCATTTACATTAAGTTCAAGGTTGTTTAAAGTTAAAAGAAAGGCGTACGAATATTTAAAAGCGTTCTCGTGTTCAACTGAAACTTCCCCAACATTCCTGTCACTCCAAAAACTTCGCGTCACTGAAGTGGCATTGCATTCCTGAAATCTGCTCATTTGAAATCGAGTAATCCAATTACTGACAATCCGCACACTGAAATGTCACAGGTCAACGGTTGAAAGCTAGGTCAATTATTGACAAATGCCAGTGAATATCAACTCATCAGTGTGCAATGTGAAATAGCTGCAGGGGTGCTCATTTGCAATCTAAACACGTGGCAAAATAACAATATCAAGCCATATGAGCCATTCAGTTTCCACTTGCAAAGTAGACTGGCATATGAAGTAATGTAATGCGCGTTTTCCTTCAGCTGATTTGTAATAATTAGCAATCTCAGTCAGCCGCAAGCAAGTCCCGCGTTCTCGGTATCGCATTACGATGTATGTGTTCAATTATCTGGCTTATTATCCATGTCTTGCTTCTCTGTTCTGATAGTTATCAGCTGATTGCCATCTCTCTCTTGACTAACGTCGTATTCGTTGGAACTGAACGAAATTTCGGTACTAATGGATTGATATGTAAATTAAATGTAAATTTTTCCCATAATTTCTTCGATCAGTCTGTGATGATATTTTTTAGTTGAGTTTCTTTGTAATTACGTACCATGAAGACAAGAAATTATAGTATTTTCTTAGATAGCTAAAGAAATCTTATTTATCCACGTGTCCTTGAGGACGTAATTGATAATTTCTGTACGTATAATTTACTTGATATATAAATGTACCATGCAAAATTATCAAACTTACGCCGAATTATAAGACTACTCGATCTATCAAAAGACACGTGTCCTTTATGATTAAATTTTGAATGTTTTTAACATTATTTTGTTAACTTAGTTTTTCAATTTTCATTATTGTACAAGTACCGTGATGCATGATATTGTGCAATATATTGACACTCTTGGCATGCTTGTCATTTCATTTGGCCAAGGACAATTAAAGCTAAATGCATAAATAAATACTAAACACTCCGCTGTTTTCATTGAAATCGCATACAAACAAAGCTCGTCACAAAATCAAACACAGACATAAATTAATCTAACCGTCAGTTTTCATTACTCATTTTCCATTGATCATTTTGTTCTGGTTTTTCATTCATAGATAATTCTGTTGACAACACAATGAAAGCAATCGGACATGAATGTAATTTTCAATAACTGCTATCGGGAATTGAAAATCCATTTCGGATTAATTAATGCGACCAATTTTGTGTGTAATTCCATTTATTAAATTGCAGAATATGTCGATTTTATCTTTCAGGCAAAACTGTCACAGAAATGTGTAGGCGTGAGTTGTTGTTTCTGCAGTTGGTATCTGCTAGTCTTAAAGGCCACATTCTTAGTCGTCATGGATTAATGTGGCACGACACAAGTGTGTGACGTCAGTGGAATTGAGTGGCAAATATGTTCACCGCACCACACGTCCTTGGTGCATTCATTAGGGTTCATTGTACAAGATGGGAAGCGAGGTGTGCAGGCAATTGCCTCTCGACAGCTCGCATCATGTCCATAGAGTATGTTCGTTGTAAACTCAGTTCATTTTCACACCTTTGTTACTGAAGATAACGCCCAGGAGCCCATTTTCTGCAACAGATAAATGAAATGTGTTTCGATTCCTTTTAATGTCCTTCAGACATAAATTTATATATAATACCCCATTCACACGCTCACTTTAAAGAGCTCATAAGTTGCCTCTCATTTTAAATGCACATTGTGATAGATCAACTTTCCTGTTCTAATACCCTGTTTACACTGAAGATTCGATCATGAACCAAAATCTCGATTGCAATCGAAAATGTGTGTGAACTGAACTCAATCGATTGAGTTGTAAGAACGCAATCGAAATCTGAATCGTGATCGAACTCAAGGTCAAACAATAGAAATCATGAATTTTAAAAACGAAAACTTACACATGCATGCTCTAATTGCATGTAACAAGCATACTTTAACTTGAATTTTGCCTCCATTTAGATTTCGATTGTAATTGAACTGGATCATGATCCAATTCTCAGTGTGAACAGGGTATTATTACACGGGCCGTCATTTAAATGTACCTTCAACGTACTCTACTCCAGTAACTGTCTGAAAAGGGTGTTCGTCTCCTGATACTATAGCCTTCAAAAAGAAGAAAAAAAAATATTGCGTTACGGGACGGCATGGAATTGGGAGTGTGAGAGCTGCTATAGGTTGTTCGAAGTTATCATCATTTTTTAATTAAATGTGCTCAACAAGCAACTCATTTGGAATATAATAATTATTAAATAAAGACCACTATAATACAACACAAGTAACAAGTTCACATGTAAACAACTCTCTAACCTCCATGACTGACTACTGTGTAACCAAACAGTAGTTTTTTACATGGCCATTAATTATTAATGTACTAATTTGTTCTTTTCTTGTTTCCAGGTAAGTGTTTCATTGGCTGTCATCAAAATAAATCGACTCTGATCCCAGTTGGCGACTCAGGTTTGGTAAAACGCCGATTTCAAAAGTCAGTGGCAACGTCTTGCCAACAACACCACCAGTAAACCGATTATTTATTAACCAGCACCGCATATATTATTAAATAAATAATTCGTCATGTTAACTATGACTAACTAACTATGTGGGCCGCGCAGGTATGGGAGTTGCGTCAACGTGTTAACACCTTGCATTACGTCATTAGGAAAGTTCAATCTTGTTCGGGACTGTTAGAGGTCGCGGGTTCGGTGCCGCAATGGCACGGGTCACCCATGTCCTATGACATGTTGACGCGGCGACTCCCAGTTGAATGCCGTGTCGCCAGGATTCTGAGTGAAAACAATGCTGTCCGTGATGCATTGACATGCCCTATTGTTGGGGATTGACGAGAAAAATCTATTTTGCAGAGTTAGAGTTGATCCTTTTGTTCATAATTTTTTTAAGTGGCCGATTATAATTCTTTTCATCTGCGAAAATCAATACACTATGTTGGAAAGAGATGACACATTAACAATGGTCTATTGATGTTTCGTTCTAGTTTGGATTATTTATGCTACCTAGACTTAATTAATTAGGTATATACCCAAAAGCCGAAATTCTGTTCTGTCTATCGTAATTACCGTAAAGTTGCCACAAACTGCGAAAACCTGCCACGTTCTACACATCATCCTGATGAGGTGTAGCTTGTGGCAGGTTGCGACAGATTTTGGTAGGTAATCGAACAGTCCTTATGGCTCTAAAAACTATATGCCTCTGATTTATATATATATAAAAAAATCCGAACAATAAAGAGTTGACAGAAGTGGAAATGATCGAAATTCCATTTTATTATCTTGTATAGTTCAAAGAGATGGAACCTTTTTCTGTAGATTCTCAACACGACAATGTCTGGGTAACCCATCTGCTTGTTGTTTCATAAACCATAGCCATCTAGATAATTCTTGAATTGGTATTGCAGAGTTTTCCTTGGGGACTTCATTTGTTTCTTCATAAATGAAAGTTAGTTCTGTGAATTATTCTCAGTATTTTCGCTTATATTTGTGGATTAATCGCTAGTTTTGCAAGTTTGTTGTGTTGAATGGTGATATTAGATATTTTGGGAGCCATTCAAACCATTTTTCCGCGTCAGAATCTGTTTAAAGTATTAGAAAATAGTTTTATATACTAGGTCTACGAAACCTACCAAGAGACGCTTGTAGCTCATTTGGACTTGAAGTAATGTGAGCAATGAGTGGAATATATAAAGTTTGGAGTGATGAAGTAAACCGGCTAGATGCCCCTTCAGCTGTAGACAATGTCATAAACATTTCTAGTCAACCCATAGGAGCTTCTATAAATGATTTTTCGTCTAGTGATGAATCGGACACGGAGCTAATGCAAGTTGAGTCTGCAACCAATGAGATGTCTTTGAACATAGTTCCCGATGGTTTCACGATGGTGACAGGAAATAAAAGGCGTCGTAATTGTAACGATCGTCCCAGCACACGATCATCTGGGTCAGATGCTTCAGGCCCATCATCCAAGAGAGTGATCAACCTTGTGCGTACGCAGAACTCATTTGAGCCGCTTGCAAGTGCAAATGATATGGACACGACCCCGATGACGGCGGAGACTTTGCCAGATAAGAAGTATAAAATCCCACCAATAGTGATTCAAAATATGAAATCTCATAAGGCATTAGTTGAGTTGCTCTCCGCTGTATGTCCAGAACAAGGGGCATTCATAATCAAACCTGGTCTCGAAGTTTCTCGAGTAATCATTAGAGATATTACCTCGTACAAACTAATTACCTCCGCCCTAGACTCGACTGAGGGAATAGAGTACTACACGTTTCCAACTGAGCGCACTAGATCACAGCGTTTTGTTCTGAGAGGTCTGCCACAATCTGCTGAAACAGAAGACATTCAAGAGGAGCTGAAGCAGCAAGGCTTCAATGTCCGCTCTGTGCGGCAGATGAAGATGCCTGGAGACAGTACACGTCTTTTGCCCCTTTTTGAATGTACGCTAGTAAGTACGAGTGGTCAGGCTCCAGTGGACCTCAGCCAAATCAAGAGACTCCTCTACTGCGTGGTCTCCACCGAGGCCCCACGGAGCAAGAAGATTAATGTCATACAATGTTTTAATTGTCAAAGAGTGGGTCATACGGCCAAATTTTGTCATCGCCAGCCACGATGTGTTCGATGTGGAGGTGTGCATCAGGTTAAGGAGTGTAAGGAGTCACCAGAAACAGCAAAGTGCTGTAACTGCAATCAGCAGCATGCCGCTTGCTACCGAGGATGTGATGTCATCAAGGCAGCAACTCGTCATGCTACTCGAGCCCGACGTCCACAGCAGCAAGATGGCTCTTCTCCACAGCATGATAACCGAGGGAATACTCAGACGCAACCCACGCCCGTGCCACGAGTCTCATTGGCGCAACCACGGACTTTTGCTTCTGTTTTGAACACTCAGATAAATCCAGAGCAACCCTCGTCCTCAAACACCACTGCCTTAGAAGAAGCAGAGAGGCCACCCAATGCTCTTCCTGAACTCGTACAACCGGTAGTACCTCAACAATCAACTATTGATTGGATAGCCCTTATAAACGGCATTGCAATTTTTATAGTTAATATGAACATTCACCCCATCATTACGTCTCTGGCAAGTTTTGTGCCAACTCTTCTTTTGTCTGTACAAAATCGCAATGCCAGCGATTAATTCAATTAATCTAATCATTTGGAATGCTAATAGCATAAGTTCTCGTAAAGACGAATTACTTCTATTGATGGAATCACGAAATTTAATGGCTGCCCTTGTCTGTGAGACCCATCTTAACCCTAAGGACAAGCTTAAGCTTGCCAATCACTCAGTGTATAGAACTGATCGTCCAGGAGACAGGAGAGCAGGAGGGACTGCAATCATCATTGACAATCGAGTAAGTCACTACGAGATTGTTTTACCTGAAACGAAATCAATAGAGGCTACCGCTATCCTGCTTTTTACTAAACTGGGTCCACTACGGCTTATAGCCACGTATTGTCCTCCGCGAACTAAGCTTCTCACAGCAGATATAGAAGCATTAATGGACTCGAATTACCCGACTATTCTCGGTGGCGACCTTAATGCTAAGCATACAGCCTGGAACTCGCGAGTTGTCAACGCCAATGGCCGCACTCTCCTTTCACTCTCCCGTATAAGTGACTTTACTGTGACTGGACCGCAAGAAGCGACACATCTTCATATCCCTACAGGAAGAGCTGATGTTCTTGACATTGCGGTGGTGAAAAATCTGCGACATTCCATTGAATTAGAAACACTTTTAGAATTGTCTTCAGATCATAATCCTGTACTTTTGAGCGTAGGGGACTCATACGAGACCGTTGATCCCATCATTCGATTCAATTACAGAAAAGCAGACTGGGAAAAGTTCAGAGAGCATTTATCAAATAAGTTGGAGAGTGGACCACTTGATTCGCATCAGGATATAGATTTAGCAGTAAATAAATTAACGGAAAATATTATGGAAGCAAGAGCGATCAGTGTTCCCATTTGTAATACAAAAAGGTGCACAATATTTGATCTTCCACGTGGAATTAAACTGTCAATAGCCACTCGAAACCGTGCACGTAGGAGATGGCAGGCGCTCAGAACACCTGATTTACATGAAGAATATAAGCTCTTAGACAGATCTGTAAAGGAATTAATTCGTCGCCACAGGAGAGAGAGGTGGGAAGATGCTGTAGCCACACTAGAACCAGGGAGTCGTCCACTCTGGTCCATGGCAAAACGACTGACAAGAAGCAAACAACCAAATCCACCCATTCAAGGTAGTACACACCTTGCATGCAGCCCACATGATAAGGCAGAAGTTCTAGCAGATTCGCTTCAAAATCAGTTTTCCCCAAACCCGCCGACTAATTCATCAGCACATATCGAGGCTGAAGTAAGAACCCATCTTGCTATACACAAGGCGCAGGCTGAAGATGATGAAGTCGTTCTCTGCTCTATGGACGAAGTAATTATATATCTAAATGAACTTGCAAATGGCAAGGCACCTGGTATTGACGAGATCACAAACACGATTCTTAAAGAACTTCCTATACCTGCCGGTGAACGTATCCTTGAAATATTTAATGCCAGTCTCCGTCTTCAACACTTCCCCACCCAATGGAAAGTAGCCAAAGTCATTGTGTTCCCGAAAGCGGGAAAGAATCTTCGTGACCCTGCAAATTACCGGCCGATTAGTCTCCTCTCATCACTATCAAAGCTTTTTGAAAAGGTCCTTCATGCTCGAATTAGAGGCCACGCAAACGCTACAAAGCTGCTGATCAATGAGCAGTTTGGCTTTCGACAGAAGCATTCAACAACACATCAGCTTCTACGTGTGGTTGACAAGATAAACGATGGATTTAAAAAGCTGAAAGGAACTGGTATAGTTTTCCTGGACGTTGCTAAAGCATTTGATAGAGTTTGGCATGAAGGCCTACTACAAAAACTAATTAAATATCAATTCCCCAACTACTTAATCAATATCATCCACTCCTATTTAAATCAAAGATCCTTCACCGTACACATCAACGGTGCCTGTTCTTCAGCGAGGCCTATTCTGGCTGGAGTTCCTCAGGGATCTATCATTAGCCCCATCCTCTTCAACATCTTCACCAATGACATCCCAACTAACATTCCGGACACCGAAGTAGCTTTCTATGCTGACGATGCCGCAGTCATCTGCCAATCTATGGCATCTAATCAACTTGGCCCGCCTCTGCAAAAAGCATTAGACGTACTCAGCCACTGGTATACAGAGAACCGTATAGCCCTAAATTCATCTAAGACAGAGGCAACACTCTTCACCAAGCGACGGAAATTTCAACCCCCTACCATAAACATCTCTGGTACAGATGTCTCCTGGTCTCCCAGCAATGTTTACCTGGGTGTCACCCTGGATGCCAAGCTCTCCTGGAAGGCCCACGCTGAGAAGATTGCCAGCAAGGCCAACGGGAAGACGGCGGCGCTGTTCCCACTGCTCAAAAGCAAATCCATGCCGCTCACCAGCAAGCTGCTTCTTATCCAGAGCGTCATCGTGCCCACACTGACGTACGCCTCACCAGTGTGGTACGAGAGGACTTCAGCGGGAGCGAGAACAATGCTGCAGAGGGTGCAGAACAGGGCCCTCAAGATCGCCCTGCGCACTCCGATGTTCACCCGGACGAAGAGCATACACCAAGATATAGGATTTGCCTATCTCCACGAAGTCATGGAAAATCAGAGAGAGTCGTTCTACGCAGCACTCGGAGACCATGGAAATCCACTAATCAGCAGACTGGCTGATGTTACTTCCTAACTCTTGACTCCTATAGTCTAAATTTGTGTCAATGTTTTACAATTTTTATAATTTCCAAATGTCATGACAGAGTTATGTACAAACATTATGTGTACGGTATCTGAAAATTCAGGCACTACAAGTATGTAGTAGCCAACAAGAGCGAAGACCAGAGTTTTCCTTGTCAGAATATTTGTCTGTTTTTACGTCACTGCTTGTCAATGAAGCAACTCTAATAGATATGACACTGGGAGATGTTTCCTCACTTCTCTTCAATTGTGGCTCGATCTTTCAAAGTAGTCAGACGTTCTTTTGTTCGATCAAAGGCAATGAATTCTTTCAAATGTCATTCATTTACGCACTTCTTTCAGCATAAAGGGCGTACGTTTGCGTTTGAAGTTAGCAGCTTATTCCAAAAGAAAATGAAAGTTAAGAACTCGAAAAACGGTTATTCACAAAATAAATAGCAAAGTAATTATTTGTGTTTTTAAACAGACGTTTCTGTATTCTCCACAGAATAGCCCTTGAAATAGAGAATCCTTTTGAGGATAGTCTTTAGATGTGTGTGAATGCCAGTATAGTTTGCTATTCAACTTTAAATTGTTTTTACTCGAGTCAAGTTTCCGTTGGCAGTGGATATAATTGTAGGTAATAATAGACTTGACTTCAGCCGTTTAATTGTTGGAAAAGTATAATGCTTTTCCGCGTTCCTCGCCTCTACTTGTAGGACAACTTTGGCCCGGCATGATCTAAGAGAAAGGCTCGACCGAGTAGGGGAGAGTGGGGCAATTAAGCCACCTACAGGCTCGGCCACACATTACATCACGTGCGCTAAACCTGGTGATTAGCTAATACACTGTGCTATATGGCGAGGTATTTCTTATGCCACCAGATCGAGTCATCGACCAACATACTTCAATATCTAATCAACTTATTTATTATGGATTTATCTCTAATGACTGATAATAAAGTTAAAGCAATGCGGAAGTCACAAGGACTAATATTGGTACTATCTCAAGGTACAATGTCTGTACAGTAATTTTAACATTATACGGAAATTTTCCCACCAGACTAAAAATCATGATAATAATAAATATCTTGAAGCCAAACTGGAAATAAGAAATATTACGACCCATCCTTATTTATTGCTCAATTAAACCGTAAACATAGGTTACGTCACGTTTTTGCAGACATTTTCGTGACATTTCCATGTTTCGTACCTAATTGCTGTTCCCCACACAGATCCAAATTTGCTGTGATTCGAAAAATATTTTTTACCGCCCCTGATATCTCTAATTACGTTCTTATACCTGTGGTTATATCCCACTGTTTCCACGTGTTTACTTTTCAAGCACGGACATTCTTGTTTTAGCATTCCGACAATTTCTTACTTCCCGTTAAGAATGTTATTCACCGGATACTGCTGAGTTATTTTGACAGTTACTCAAACCATGTGTATGCATACGAATGACAGTAAAAAGACACCTCAATGGCAAAGTGAAGTCAACTCATCATAACCTCATCTCATCATGGGAGTCGTAACAAAGAGAAGAAGTGCATTTAATTACCGCTCTGTGATCCTGCCAATTAGAGGTGGGATTGTTCGTCGGTTGGGTAATAATCTGCGACTCTGAGTGAAGGCATGAGAACTTAACAAGGTGTGCGCGAGTGTTCTTTAGCCAGCGTGTGTGCGTGAGCAAGTGCACTTAGTTGGCATAACATTAGACGGAGGTTTTATGTATACACACAACGACAAGTAATGCAATTATAACCTCTAGACGGTCGAGCCATGGGACTGGAGGGTTTTTAAATAGACTCGATATTTTTGCAGACGCTTTTCTTGTAACATTTCCGTTGAAAAATGAGGTTATGCTTAAAAGTGTATAATTTGCAATACATTGTGTGAACTTTAAGCACACTTCGCATACTTATACGCTTGTTGAGGGTATGTTTATCCCTAAATTAAGGGCTGCGAAGGGACAATTTATGTTAAATTAAATATAAATGCAATTAAAAGGTAATTTATCCGTAAATTTAAGGGTTGAATAGATACATTAAAGGGCAATTTAAAGGTACACATTCCTTGATCTATCGGTTTCCTGCATTCTGGAATGTCGCTATTTCTATCTGATTCGGATCCATTCCATTCCGCATCACAGAACCACAGCCGATACAACATTTAAAATCCCCAGCAGCATAATTATCTCCATAATCACAACTCGGCACTCGCGTTCGTCGGGCTCGAATCCCACTGGCGCACGGGCGTCCGGCCGTGTGTGTGAGGTCCAAGGTTCCTTCTCCTCATCGCCCTGACGTAGGTGTTGAGAAACTGTTCCTCCTCTCTCTCTCTCTCTCTCCTCTCGGCTGTCAGTATCACTCCATCTCTCGTCGAGGATGTAGACTTTCTGATCAGCAGATATTTGTCGCGAGGTGATTTCCAGGATAACTCGCGAAGAATCTTCCAGTGATTTATTTTTTAAGTGACGTGTTTTTCTTTAGATAATTCTCTTCGCCTTGGCTCTTGTCTGTGTTGTTTCAGTCTCAAGGCATTGTTTACGAAGTCGCTATCACTAAATAGGTGTTATCAGTGGAGTTATCGTGATACTACCGATGAGGGAGCGGTAGTCGCGTTTGAAAGAGTGTGTCGAGTGAAGTGGTGTCGTGAGGATGGGCACTGAAGAGTCTTTCGAGGACCGGGTGATTTCCAGCAGCACCCTCGCCACCCTCCGTGGAATACTCATATCGTCGTTGTCCAGGGAGAACCTCGGGGACATGGACATCGTCCAGGCTCCCGTCAGGAGGCGGAAGGTTACCTTCCAGGATTTGCATCAGGATGGTAAGGCGTTTCGTCCTTCAGGACGTTGTGTATTAGCTGTCGATGGGGTTTTATAAGTCAAGGTCATTACAAGTTATCTATAATGGTTGGCCGAAAATACAAGTACACTTCATAATCAGCGAGCTTTTGTAGGTTATGCTTCAGTTGAGTAATGGATTTCTGTCAGAATTCAAGAGAGAGAATTATCCAGCCTTCTGTATTTGAGCGATATGATTCGTCGAGGTACTCTATAATTCTGCTTGCTCTAATCCTCGAACTATGTTTTAACGAGGCTTTTGCCGCGGTATTCAGATCCTAACTTTGCTCTCAACAAGTGATTATTCCGTTGGAAACTTTGAATTAACTTGGCAAATTGAATTGAAAATCAAGTTTCAAAGAATCTACTCTAGTTCGACAGACTTCGGGTTCCATTCGCGAAAATCTTTGCTACATGGAATGGGGTTGTTCACTGCCATTTGCTCTCACTCGCAGCGCTAGCAGCATTGGAGGTGCCTCTCTCTGATTGGTTGGTTTCTGAATCCAAGATCTCTGAATCAAACTCCCGCCAAGTTTTAAAAACCTTCCATTCCGCTAGATGCATTTTGATTGGCTCTCTCCCGGACGATTAGAACAGCAGCGCCATCTACAATAGTTTTGCGTGAACAATCCCATTGCATGGGACAGGAAAAGCGCGCTATTAGATTCGAAATTATGGAACGTCTCGGCTTGTCGGTAAAATAATGTTCCAACTTGTGAGCTATGGTTCCATTTCGTTCTATTTTAATTTGAAAAAAGTTCCGCGCGCAACAGACTTTTGACGAGACGTCGCGACGTCTCGGGGCTTTCGGAGTTTCGTCTTGTGTTGCGGATTTTCATTTCCTCGCTTTTCAGAAGCAAGGAGATTATTTTCCTTCGATCGGCACTTAAAACTTCTGCTCCAATTTATCGCCCGTTCACGTAGGAGTTTTATTCTGTATTGCACCGATAATGGCGTCATGACGGGAATGCGGAGGGAATTAGGTTTACGAATCTTATCTTATCTCTCGTATTGACTCCTGCCTGATCGGACAAGATGAATATTTCCAGCGTGTGTGTGTGTCAAAGTTTTGACCGTGTGATGATCTGGGTGCGTGCGGCGATGCGTCGAGTTTGGAATGCACGAACTCCGTCCCCGGGGCCTCTCGACGATGTGCACAGGTCTCCGGGTGGCGGTTGCCCTTGGATCGCATCACGCCATTCATGAAGCGATATTCAAATTAACTCTCTCGACTGTCATGGTTTGTTTTACGTCAAGAAAAAAGTGCTTCCACATTTTTGTTGCGCACGTGATTTTTATCAACTCGTTCCAATAACCTTACTTTCAGATATCCATACTCGTTTTTTTATCTTTGAATTATTTTCCTTAACATTGACATATTTTGAACCGGTCTTTGTCATGTTTCAACAACCATTGATAACGTTAGCGATGAAATTAAGTCACTAAAATTTAAATTAAACAGTGTCAATGAAAGGAGATAAATAAAATGTTGAATCTTGGTGGGAACTATCTTGAACCAATTGTTTCTTGAAGTTCGTGATATGAGTTTGCAAACGTTGCCCTTTGAAAAGAAGAAAATCGTTGTACTTCAGAGGTATAGCTAAAGGCCGGAAAGTTGATTTCAATGATTCTTAAGGTGAGCTCATAGACGCAATAGTTCTGACTCATCCAATCAATTGTATGTCACATGAGTCATTCATTTGTAAGAGAATACTTCAATATAACTGTATTTGTTGACATTATAGTCTAATGGCAATTGATAGCTGATTACATCATTCCAAAATTATGCAACGCAAAATCGAGACAATGGACTTCCGGCCGTCTACCTTTGAGGAACAGATCACAATGTCTACGGTACGTGTTAGTTAGATGTATATTATTTTTAAGCAACACATTATAAATACGTCATCGTATCCTAATTTGGGTTTGCACACCTCTTAAGCAATCGAGCGGAATAAGGTGCTAGTACCTAATCTATCTCACTGACAGTGGTTGGACCATAGTGCGCCACGCATTCTTATGTCTCTAACTGCTTCCGAGTGTCACATGCAGCGTGCCAAAGTCGTAAGTCTCGGGTTTTGTGCGCTCGCTCGTTGCCAGTGTTATCCGCAGAGATATTTCTTATCTCGGTCTCAAGTTTGTTCCGCGACTTTTCACCTCCGCGAGGACTCGCGTGGTGCTGACTTAATGGTGGCGGAGGTAGGCGCTGGGCCGGGAGGGTGGCGATCTGTAAATTAAAACGACAGGATACAAAGAAGTATAGTCTCGTCTGTACCAAAGAAACTTGGAAACAAAATATCAGAGATAAACAAAATGAGACAAAACTTTTATTTCAAGTCAACTAAAGTCACACCTTGATATTTAATAGACCGATTTAAAAATTATCTAGGTGGCTCTGATTTTCAAAAAATTTCTCATGCAGTTTGGTTTTCCATATCTATTGGTGTTTTACAACAGTGGATAGAAACACCAACAGATATATTATGGAAAACCAAACTGCATGTGAAATTTTTTGCAAATCAGAGCCACCTAGATAATTTTTAAATCGGTCTATTAGTACATATTAGTACATGCTTAGACTGTTCCGTGGTAATATTGTTTTATCTTAATTTCTTCTTCAGTTATCTATTACGTGAGCGAAAGTATGATCAATGCATTGGATCGTGTCAAGGGGCCCTCAAGTATTTGGTGGGAAGTTATCCTTTTTCTGTGTTATCTCGACATCTGTCTGCAATTTTCTATTTTCAAAGAAAAACTCTTCTATATTCTCCTGTTGGATCAGTTCTCGGGTTATGAGTTACTGGAGCATCGGCGTGGAAGAGAATGCGCCAGAAAACCCGGCAGAGCATCGCTTTTTTTATCTTTCCATCATTCCCGCAGCTTTGACGCCGCAAGTAGGCACTTAGTTTTTAATCTAAAGGCGGATCTGCTCGTATACAAAACTTATGTCGAGCTACATAAATGCAAAGCCCCTACCTTTCAGCTTCCCAACTCATCCTCTGCCTGAGAGTTTTCCGCTCACTTTGGCAAGAAATGTCACGTGACAACTTGAAACTCTTGTTAAGGGGCCGTGGTATTACGTGACTCGTTAAACTTCCCTGCGATGTCGTTTTAGATTTCCCTTTGATACGATTTTTTATGACGAAAGGAAGAACTTACCTACTAATAACGTTCGTTTCAAACTTAAAATTTGCATTAAAATGTAGCTTGATATAATTTTCGTTAATTACAATACGATATACCTATTCCAGGGAAGAAGGGGTATTTCCTGTTTTCAGGGAAGGGTTGCGCAAGCCGGCTGAGATACAACAATCACGTTGTATTGGGCGTGGCCATCTAATGCGCGCCAAATTCAAATCACAATATTCCACTTGAATTATCTAAGGCGTCATTTCATTAAAATGTTTTATTTTTATTATATATTAAAGAGTGACGTGCCGTTCCATTTTAATTTGAAGATAATTTCAGCTTCTCACAATATTTTTTAGCATCTCATTTTAAGGTGATTACATCTCAAGTAGCACCCTTAAAACGCTCCATTTCTTGTCATCTTTCGCGCACTTTGTCAACGCCACTGAAGGATAGGAAACTCTCATTAAAATCCCTGGCGACTGACAAGGTGCGCTACAAGAGCGCGCCGAGCGGGAAGTAACGCAATTACCTCGCACGCGGTGTACAAAAACCTCTTCGGCTCACTAACGAGAGCCATCGCAAAGATTATTGTCTTTAAAACGGCGCGAGAGGAAAATCAACGGTGCGAAATTACAAATTAGAACGCGATTAAGTGCGGCCTGTTCAGAGGTGTAATGCTTGAACAGCATGCAATTCCGAGTTGGCACGCAGACAATGAGTCTCGCAAATGTTCACAACCTAGTTGTGGAAATAATCTCGGTATGAGTGAAGGGAAGTGAAATTAAAACAAAGTGCTCCAGTTTTGGGGCTTATGCGTTCGTACAGATTTAGGCTTTCAATAATCCAAAATACTCAACCCATCGATGCCTGACTTGAAAGTAGACTTTTTACAACTTCTCAGATGTCAGAAGTCTATTGAAATAAAATTCATATCTTGAAACTGCAGTTTTGTGTTGATTCTTTTCCCCTTCTCTGGTCCATTTTTTTAATGTCAATCGAACAATAATGTTGGAAATTTTTTAGTCTATCGTTTGTAAAAATAAAATTGTTGATCAGTGGCATTTGCCCCAAAACATCTTTTCAATATGTTTGTCAATGTCTTGACGTATGTTTGACAGCTCTCGAAGGACTGAATCTGACAGTAATCGCGGCACCTCCACTGCAACATGTCATGTATATTATAGCACGTGACCTGTCACTAACCGTCAATCATCCACTGACAGATGACCAGCGAATTCGAATGCAACGCTTTGGCTGCTCGCTAAGCACCAGCTCATAGTTGTTTGTTATCCAATAAACTCGCTCTGATTTGTCAGTAGTGGCGTACTTTCGTGTGGCAAATCCTGTCCAATTTCTACTGATTAATTACGTAAAAATAATGCGTAATATTATAGTATTCGGATCGCACGATTTATTTACAACAAAACCGACGTCAGATTTTCAAATAATAGCTCATCCTTTGCGATTGAAATTTGATACAGTTATTGATACATAAGTGTACTTTCATAATTTAATTTTTAGCAAACTGTTCAGAAGTTTTAAGAGTTATTGATATTTAATCAGCGTTTTCCGAGCGTAGTTTGTAACGATGACGAGCACAATATAATATTTGCCAATTCGTGTATCTCAACATTCATAATCTGATTGCCATCTAATCTAGATATTGCACGCACCGGCGCCACTAATGAATCCATATACACTGATTCGCCACAAACATCCCCACATCATGTACAACACGACTCCACGCGAGCCCCGAACTGACGCGCGATGTTAACATTGTTATTCACATGATGTGGCGCCGTGCCAAGTCCGTATCGTCTCCATGTAGGGAGAATCTCTATGACAGATCGCGCGACGTGACGTCACCGGCGGTGAACTTCGTCAATTTATTAATTCGATTGACGTGCTCGAGGTGATTGTATAATGTGGCTCTCAGTTTGCTGGCTATTGCTTTTGTACAAGCTAGCTGCTGTGCGATTTAACTATTGACGACTTTCTCTTTAAATTTAATAGTACGTAATTTTGTTTAGGTTGAAGTTTGAAACTGATCATTAAGGGTGTGTCGCCTCGCATTTATATACCAATACTTACTTGATTCGACGGCCTCATTTTGTTAAATGCATAATAAACCATTACTCTTTAGCATTCTACTCGAATCTTTTCTAGTTTACTACATATGCAGTTTTATAGACTAGTTCACAGACTGGTATGATTTCACCTCGATTCCCAGGCAAATTCCCTCTATTTTTACGACCTAAGGAAATAACTAAAGCGCCTCGTTTGTTATATATTGCACTTGCCATCTTCGTGTAGAATGGCTGTGCAAAATGTAATTCGACGAAGCAAAATGGAGATCATTTTGTGACATGACAAAGAATAAAAGTAGTAAGTTTGAGTGCTGCTGTCTGCTACACAACTGGGAGCAGTTCATTTGACGTCGTACATAACCTAGTTCACCTGGACAGCATTTCAAGCTGTCAGGTAGTTTGATAGAATTTGTCTTTTCACATGATACAACATTTCAAATTTGTCTAATAAAAATGGTTGGACGCTCAAATATGTATACTCAAAAAATAGTGTTGCTGAAAACTCTAATTTTGCGAATTTAAGTAGGTAGGTAAGTCGTCTCTTTACTTGTACAAGAATATTTTGTCAGAACACTATTTGGGAGAATTTTTAAGGTGAGCGTGTATCGGCCGGTTGTGGTAATAAGTTAAAGGGATTTGTGTAGAAACCGTGAACCGTGAACGCTACACAATATCGCGCCGGGAGATAATTTGGTTGTAGATCTTCGTCTTTATTAGCTGTGATCAATCGCCTCTGTAGAAGCGTCTTGCGGTTCGCTCGCCAGACGTCGCCCCGACACCCACCCCGGTAATGAATGAGACCCCCGTCCTGGCTCGCCCGCAGGAACATCAATCCGGGAGTCACGCTCGCCCGGCGTGCGGCCCGCCACGAGCGCGGGTCCGCGTCTGGCGTCCTTGCCGGCTACCTTGACGAGGTGCGAGGCCGCGGGGGGACGGGGCAAAGAGGATGTACACGCTGAAAGCAGTCCGGGAGGGGGGACAAGAAGACATCCTTGGATAAAGTACAGGGCCCTGATTCTATAACTCCATTGCGACCGCTTAGCAATTATTTCAATGTTAATCCTTATGGAAGGAATTGCTAAGTGATCGCAATGGAGTTATAGAATCCCACCTCAGACTGAGAGGTTCATCTTCTTATAAAATATAAAGTTTCTTTCATCGTGTTTGCGGCCCTGAGCTTCTACCTCGCCGTGCTTATTCCATTTATAAATTATTTCTCGGTGAGATTGGGTGAACGTCGCCCGTGGGTGCGCGGATGAAATCTGTCTCTGTTCTCGGCTAATTAGATGAGATTGGAATATTGATTTGAGTCGAACTAATCTCCTAATCGACGTCGATCTTTGATCTGAGAGATTCTATTGAAGATTCATTTGTCTCAAGTTTCTAGCTAGCTGGAGCTACGTTGGCAAATTCTAATGAGCAAATCGATACTGTTAGAAAAAAGTGTTGAGATTCTTATTTCTCGGAACAACTTTGAAATTGTAATTATTTTCCAACTAAACAATTTTCAACTTACTTAATATGAGAGTACTTTTTTAGAGAAGCTCTTCTCAAATTGCTTTCCGTTCCAAATTTGCACCGCTTCACTCCGGCATTTTTTAGTGGTTTTGCACGTCGCAGTGTTCTGCAACTAGGCTAATAATGGCGCCGGATGAATGATTATGATGATGATTGGGAGATAATGATGAAGAATGGGTAAGGTTGGACGGTGGGACGGAGCCGGTCGAAATAAGAAGCTGTTGGATTTTAGTTATAGGGCTGTTAAAAATCGTTTCTAGTGAATTTATCATTCAAGTTTTTTTTGTAGTGAGTGAATCATTTCTGTTAGTTGGAAACTTTAATTCTTGGAAAATTAAAAGCTGTTGCCGGGACCGGGAGGCGAACCCAGATCCTCCCAATATTCTACCGCATGTAGGTATGCTGGGCATTTGGTTCGCTGTACAATTTCATACTCGTAAAATTTGTAATAATCACATAATTTGTATTTATTTTTCATTATATCTATTTGTGAAATACGTAGTTACAAGGAAAATGTAATCAAAAGAAATCGCATCCATAAAGCACATTATAGTGTTGTATGTGGGAAAAATTCTACTGTAAAACAATGGTAAACCATAACCTAAAAGACATGCCGAAAACATCAACAAAATTTAACAACATACATGACAAACATTATTTTAAAGAATCCGAAATCAAATTTTTAATGTGATTAATTATTAGTATTTTTTTAAATACATCTCATTTAGATTTGTTGTTTCACGAATTCTCTTCGCAAGTATTTCAGTTAACTGTTGGCCCACAACCGAGCGATCCGTCTTCATAGCTACATCGCCAGTACAGACGTAATGTCAGTCCCACCATCACTCACCCTCTGACCTTTCCATGATGATTACACTGATGCCAACCGTCAAGAGGGTGGTGAAAAAAACTCAATTTATTCTTCTGATTGCTATCGATTGAACTGCATCTCTCGCGAATACCTCCGCGTTTCACTCGCGGCTCCGAAAGTGGAATAAAGTACTTTAATTTAGTTAATCTCTCGGAAATGGCCTCCCCGGTGAACGTTTTCATGGCTGTGTTAAAGGATGAGGCAGTTTTCATGCGGGTTATGACAGTGTTATGGAGATGATTCGTTATTTGAAACAAGGGAAGTCAAGTCGCTCGAATTCCTCTGGGAATGGCAAGTACTCGAATTGATGTGGCACGCGTTCACCACAAATGACGTCACCGTAGGCGTATATTACGGCGAGTAAATAGATTTGTGCGTCTGTCATGAACTTTCTGCACTGAAACTTGACAGACAAAATGAGTTAATTTCTGACATTACTTACACAGTGTGTTACTTGACCCTTGCGGCTGTTACGCGCCCAGGGGGAATTTCTAGCAACTTAGAAGTTTAATCTCGACCTTAAAGGTCGAAATGTTCTTAGGACTTGTTTCCACGACTGCCCGTACACTTACACGCAAACTCACAATTACGCGTTTTTTTTTAATTCACGAAGAATGGAAGGGAAGTGCGGAATGCAACCATAATCGCTTCATCAAAGGTATAGTGTAATGACGTCAGTTACAGGCAACGTGCAAAGTTGTTTTTTGCTAATTTGTGAGAGCTGAAAAGTCTGATTTTTCTGTAGATTTCTGTACTTGGAGCAATCGGCCCAACATTTTCAAGTATCCGTGCCTGGACGCCTTTAAGCACACTCTCACGTCTATACCTCGACAACTTCAGAAAATGTATAATAAAGTGCTTTACATTTACTCTGCGCTCGGGAAACGACGATTTGAACAATCTCGTTTCCTCCGCCGTCTTATTAAATGCTCATTGAACCAGACGAATACGTCGAGCGAGATTAAAATGACGGAATTAACGTGTAGAATGTAGAATGTGTGCCGAGAGTCAACAGCGAACGAGAAACTTTGTCACTAACGCGGACATGTGTGTTATAACAAGTTGGTGGGAGGAAGAGTCGATGGTAATTTCATTATGGGTCATAGAAATGACGTTGGGTCGTCTTTGTGACTTCCAAGTTCAGTACGTAGGTATTTGGTTTCGTTGGTGTCCGATGTTTCTTATAAAAACTAAAGAATTTTTATATCATATAATAAAGATATGAAACCTTATTTATTATGGTTTATTGGTAAATAAGATGACTCGTTTAACTTGCCTCATTTTGTTGGTTTTTAGATTTTTAGATTCATGTATTGAAATACTGGGTAAGATACAAAGTTTTTGGGATTAATGGGTAACTTCCGTGGCGTTAGATTGAAATTAAAGGAAGTGCGATGCCGAACCGCATCTTGGGTTCAAAACTATGTTCGTCCAGATAGCACACCCCTTAATTTTATATAACAAACTCTTTCAGAGGATTTACGTAATTATTCATGCAGAAAAAGTATCCCCCATACATCTTCTTATTCTTCCGTCATAGATTGGGCTAGAATTTCTTTCCGTATTCAAGGTTAATCGTGTTCCCGGTCGACCATCGTCTTATCTTCCCTTCGATTAATAGTGAAGAGCCCCTTTTTGGAATTTTAAATTTTGGTATACAAGTACAATTAGGGTATTAAGATCCAAGATTTCCCAAAACTCCCCAAGATTTCAATTAAAATAATAGCACAAGTTGGGAACATTCCATCCACGAACTCTCTCGCCCTCCAGGTGGATTGAAATGCCCAGCCTCTTACGTCATCTCCTCTTCTGTGCGGCTTATCGGCCCTGCTAATTGGTGCGCGTGATCACGGGGCAATAAAACCCGCGCGAGAGCAAATTACACGGCTCCAGATGACGCGAGATCTGGTTTCCACCTGAGTTTATTACAGAGATTAGCGCGGTCCGTCGCGACGAGATGCTGCGGTACGGTGATATCTTCGGCCCCGAAACCTCCGCCAATTTGTCTGGCGTCGACGTGATTATATGTTGCTGAGCAGCACGGCGATAAATGCTGTTTTCATCGGCCTGTAATTAATTCGAGATTTTTTTGTTTGTTTAAAGAGGTACTGTGTAGTTATCTGTGAATATTATACAGGGGTGAAAATAGTGTGCGCCATATTGTACATATTTCATGCAAGAAATACACGAAAATGAAATAAATTTTTGGCAAAATTTGCCAATTGGGTATAAACTGTCTGTAACACTCATGGCGTTTTCCAAGCTGGCCGCAATGGGGCTGCACTGAAATGACGTCACCATACAAAATTCACTGTAAATTTAAAACTGAGTGCAGAACTGGTGCAACTCAGTGCGGCCTGTGGAAAACGCCATTACACAAGAGATTTTTACACAAATGGGTCCATTTTAGGATATTTGATCTTTTACAACATTCAGGTTGCCAACAGTTAAAAAATTCCTCGATTTGCGCATTTTACAATAAATGGAACCTTTTGTGAGGATTCTATTCCCCTTCTCTCGTGGCACATTCAGTAGATGTATGAACTCTTGCCATGAGGCATCACTATCAACTGGATTAAGGGTCAATCAATACAGCACGTCACTGACTTAAAGGTCTTCAGACTCGCATCACTCGGCTTCTTTGTCTCGATCATCCCAACTCCACAACGCCCCGAGAATGACGCGAAACCACTCTCGCGAGTAGATTCCCGTCTGATCGACGTCGAATTGGAAATATCGGCGGGCGTTGTGACGTCATATTGTACACTACTCGGCGGGTTCTTCCGGGTGAGAGCTGGCGCACACTTGGCGCGGGGGCATTTTGTCCGAGAGAATGATCGGGAACTGTGTGAGAAGAGAGGTTGATGGACAGCGGGTAAAGAAATGGAGTAATGGATTTCACGTTCAGCTGTCGCCCAGACGACCGTGAAATATGGTTTTGACAGAACGCTTGTTTGTTACGTTTAATAACTTGTATGAAGAGCGGATTTGAAAGGAGATTCACTGACTAGAGTAAACAAACAGGGAGCAGTTTCTCTAATTGGGATTGCTATCTACAAAAACAAATATTTGACATTATTTTGAGTTCATCGTCAGCCAATCTAAAATTACAAGATAGTTGATTGTATGAGTGAAACTTGAAAGCTTTAAAAGCAAAGTTGAATAAATTAAAGCATTTTCGCTGTACAACATTTACTATGATATTTGATTTTATCACAAAACAAGTTAAAACGAAGCACCTAAACTGTCATAAACAGATATCGGGAAAGACTTGTAGAATATAGGTCAATGGCACCACACAAAAATTTAACATTTTAATCGTTCACTCACCCATTTCATTGCTATTTCGTTCCATTTAGCTGCAGTACAAGATAATACGTACTAGGAGTCCGTCTAGTATTAAATCCGATGACAATTCAACATACGGTCCCGTCCGTTCTTCTTCTCTATATTTAATCTTGATATTACTTCTTGAATGAGCGGGTCGTCGTCTGGACAAATCGGGTCGCGATGAACGAGTCCGGCTGCTGGATGATGTGAGAGGAATGAGGATGGATTCTTCATCCACGGCGAAGTGACGAGAGACTCACATGCCGGACATTCTCGGAGGAGGAGGATCTAATGTGATGGCGAATACAGTTCATGTGAGAGGACTGGCAGAGGGGCTTAGGATCATCGGAAAATGACGGACTGAGTAGTGAGCGTGGCCTTGAAGAGTTTTTTAATCGATTTTTATCAATATCTTTTACCAATGTTATTGTTAACAAAATAGGGTACGAGTATTCAGAACAGTTCAATGAAAATAATTTCATCATTTGGAATAAGTTATTAGTTTAATTTTGTCCAACATATGTTTAGTGCCATAATTTTACTAATTTTCGGGCACTAAACGTCTGTATAGGACAAAGTAAATCTAATAAACCATTACAAGCTATGGAATTATTTTTATTGAACTGTTCTGAATACTCGTACAAAGCCTTATTTTGTTAACAATTATATTGGTAAAAGATATTGATAAAAATCGATTTAAAAAACTCTTTAAGGTCAAACTTACTACTCAGCCGTCTTAAATACTCTGATAAATTTTAAACAGTTGATTATAGGACTGAATTGCCATGGCAACAACCAGTGAAATTCTTTGAACAGCCATTTTAACTTATTTACTGTTTTATTGAAAAACTGGCCCTAAAGCACTGTTAATGTTGGGATTCACACTATCAGAAGGATATAGGGATGGCTATTATTTTTTTTATTTTTTTCACTAAGGAAGAGCCATTTTTCTCTAAAATGGTAATTCGAGGAATGCTATTGGTTGTTGCCATGGCAATCTAGTCCTACCAACTGAATAAAGTTCAGCAGGGTATTGAAAAACTGGCCCTAAACCTATATTAGTATTTTATCTAGGAATGGAGCTATATTTAATTTTGATATCGAAATTCCATATTTTGTATCGACTGGTTCAATTTACGTTATCGAAAATATCGATATATTATCCAGCCCTAATTTTCTCTACGTAAACCTGAAGTATTTTAGTAAATGTTGATGTTTTTCGAAGTAAGATCTGTTTTCTAGGTTTCCAAGTAATGTTGATGGAACTGAAACTGAAACTGACATGGCATCTTAATTTGAATCAACTCTGTCTGTCTGTTATTCTTGGATGTTGGTTGGGCCGAAGGAAAATGTATGATAACATATTTCTAGTTGACCGCTGGGAGATTGCTTGTCAGCATGGAATGTGTAATTTATATGGGGATGTTTTTTCAGTTGAGCGCAGGGTGGTTTGTACATGCTTGGAAAAGCTCGCCACACACGTGCCCCAAGCTTTGTTAAAGAAATGGATATTTAAATTCTTGTGGTTTCTCAAAATCGATTACAATTTCCCCCCTAGGGTATTATATTATTGCATTTCTTGTTTTTGTTTTTATTTGTTTTCCGCTTGACATATACATTTGAAGGGATTATATTTTACAACCAACAATTCACATGACGTTCTTTTAAGACATAAATCTGAGGATTCCAAACGATAGTCAGAGAGAATTCCGCAGGTATTTCCGATGCCATAATTTTGACTGTCTGGAGCCTCTTTTAGTCTTTTATATTAACTAAATCCCTCTTTTATACACGTAGATAATGTCTGGGAGTACTTTTTGTAATTTTGTAATTTAAGGATAATTTTAACTCGACCACTTTAATGCGAAATTTTTATGACGTCATAACCTACTTTCGGTACTTGAAAACTTGTTTGATCGTTAAACTATTTTGCCAATTATACTTATTATCAACTTCACGTACTTCTAATAGACAGACCAAGAATTAGTGGATAAGATCAGAGTACAATACCTTCGTCGTCGATTTTTCTTACGTCACAGGAAAGAAAACAAATTCCAAATGCCCACTACCTACAACGCTACTTTGACACAACACTACAATTACTCGGGTGGCGCAAAAAGGACGTCTCTAGAAAGCGTTGCAACGCTTTCTAACGCTTTGCAACGCTCGCGCCATCAACGCTTCCTATCAACGTCCTCTCACCATCAACGCTTCCTAGAGGCGTCCTCGCGCCATCAACGCTTCCTATCAACGTCCTCGCGCCATCAACGCTTCCTATCAACGTCCTCTCACCATCAACACTTCATATCAACGTCCTCGCGCCATCAACGCTTCCTAGAGGCGTCCTCAAGCCATCAACGCTTCCTATCAACGTCCTCAAGCCATCAACGCTTCCTATCAACGTCCTCTCACCATCAACACTTCATATCAACGTCCTCGCGCCATCAACGCTTCCTAGAGGCGTCCTCAAGCCATCAACGCTTCCTATCAACGTCCTCAAGCCATCAACGCTTCCTATCAACGTCCTCGCGCCATCAACGCTTCCTATCAGCGTCCTCGCACCATCAACGCTTCCTCAACGTCCTCGCGCCACCAACGCTTCCTATCAACGTCCTCGCACATATCAACGCTTCCTATCAACGTCCTCGCAGTCGTACCATCAACGCGTCCTCGCACCATCAACGCTTCCTATCAACGTCCTCGCGCCATCAACGCTTCCTATGAACGTCCTCGCACCATCAACGCTTCCTATCAACGTCCTCGAACCACCAACGCTTCCTAGCGACGTTCTCGCACCATCAACGCTTCCTATCAGCGTTCTCGCGCCACCAACGCTTCCTATCAACGTCCTCGCACCATCAACGCTTCCTATCAACGTCCTCGCACCATCAACGCTTCCTATAAACGTCCTCGCGCCATCAACGCTTCCTATCATCGTCCTCGCGCCACCAACGCTTCCTATGAACGTCCTCGCACCATCAACGCTTCCTATGAACGTCCTCGCACCATCAACGCTTCCTATCAACGTCCTCGCGCCATCAACGCTTCATATCAACGTCCTCGCACCATCAACGCTTCCTATCAACGTCCTCGCACCGTCAACGCTTCCTATCAACGTCCTCACGCCATCAACGTGTCCTATGAACATCCTCGCGCCACCAACGCTTCCTATCAACGTCCTCGCGCCATCAACGCTTCCTATCAACGTCCTCGCAGTCGCACCATCAACGCGTCCTCGCAGTCGCACCATCAACGCGTCCTCGCACCATCAACGCTTCCTATCAATGTCCTCGCACCATCAACGCTTCCTATCAGCGTCCTCGCACCATCAACGCTTCCTATCAACGTCCTGGCGCCATCAACGTGTCCTATGAACATCCTCGCGCCACTGCAACGCTTCCTATCAACGTCCTCGCGCCATCAACGCTTCCTATCAACGTCCTCTCACCATCAACGCTTCCTATGAACGTCCTCGCGCCATCAACGCTTCCTATGAACGTCCTCGCAGTCGCACCATCAACGCGTCCTCGCGCCACCAACGCTTCCCAGCGACGTCCTCGCGCCTGTGGCGTCCGCCGCCGTCTCCGGGATCGATCTGCGCTGCGAGCGGGGCGCCGGTTTGTGTGAGCGCGCCCTCTAGCGCCACCCTCTCGCCAGCGTGGTTCAGTATCGCAGAGGGCCGTGGTGGGCCACCATGGGGCCGGTATGTTCTCAGAGCTATGTCGCGAAACGTTGCGACGTGCCGTGGGATATTGTGAGCTGGAAGGTGGGTCCTTTGGAGTGTTTCGTTGAAAGTGTTGTTGTGAGGTGTTCTGCAAAAATTCGGCGAAGATCGAGTGGAAGGCGGTGTTGTTTTTGTTATTGAAATGATTTATGATTTTGGAAGTGCGCGGCAAAACTATAAATTTGTGAAAGGGTACCACATTTCTATTGTTAATTTATCTGAGAGTGAAAATCAGCTGTTAAAATTATAACCTCCCTTCAACATACTAATTGGTTCAAAGTATTTTTATTACTTCTCCAGTTTCAAATGTCATATTTAAAAAAATGTGTTACGCAATTATTTTATATCGGGAAATGATTCTATAGTGATTTGTCAAGTGTCAATGAATGTTATTTATAATATTTACAGTGATTAATTTAAAATGACGTGTGACTTCCTGGATGCTCATCCGATGCAAGGCACGAAGAAAATGAAGGACGAATTTCCATGATTGTTTTCGCATAATCTCCTTGGCGTTTCACAACCTCGACTGCTTCTTATTATGAAGCCTTCACGTCCTTGTTGGCGTCATTAATCATCGGAGATGAGATCTCTGCTCGTTGCTCGGTTACCAACACCTGATCTTCATTACTGTTGCCGCGAACCAGCACTTCTAATAGTGCTCGCTTTTTACGCGCCGAGGTTTTGCGAGTTATTTGGATATGAGAGCCGAGTTTTGTAGAGTCAATTAGTTGATCGGATTAGAACGGGCAATGCTTATACAAATGATTTGCAGTGACATTAGACATTTCAATATTTTCGTGTCTCTTTTACGAAATCTGTTCCATTTTTTATGAAGTTCTGAGAAACTTTTGACAAGTTTTATTTATTCCTACTAAGTATGGATTTTTAATATCCAGGAAGTAAACTCTAGAAATGATTCGCTCTAATTTTGCAAAAAAATATGTATATACACAAATTACATGTTTCCTTTGAGGAATGTAATTGTCTCTGAAATTTAAGAATTCTGGAGTACCTGATCCAATTTTGTATACCAAATTGTGATTACTTACTAACTATACCTTGGAAATATAGCTTTGAAATCATGGTGAACCACAATCAGTAGCGTCGACCTCTCGTTTCGAACTTGGTACTCATGCCAAGAAACTCTGAAAGTCGAAGACATAAATACTACACAATCTCCGTTTATCCTTGCTTGGTTTATGTTTACGATATTTGTCTTTCTTTGGATTCTAGATAAGTGAGTTTTATGATAAATTAGAGTGGGTTTCCTTTTATCGTGTAATCTCTTTTCCTCTGTCGGGAAAGCCGGGAAAGTGTGTGGCCATGTGTTGATGGACTAACCTAATTGAGGCGGCTTCAGGAGGTGACCGCTGATTCGGGACAACTGAATTCACTTCTGAACGTCGACTTCTAGAGAGTGCGCGAGTTGTTTCAATTCAACTCTTTATCGTTTTCGTTGTGGCTCGCTTGTGATGCAGTTACCATAATTCTCACTTTCAAGGGGCCTGAAGCTGACTGCGAGATATTTCTACACCTCTTTACAAAGTGTTTATCGGTGGCTCGACAGCTAGTGCCTGTGAGTTATTATGCTGATATTTTGGAAGAGGGTGGATGTTGGAAGAACTTATTAAGGTCGTGGCTTATTTCTTGGGAAGGTTTCCAGCCAATTTGCCTCTGAAGGGAAACTACGCAAACAAAGTACAGAAGTGTTGGCCCAGGAGAAGAACCCGTGCCCTCGTCAAACTTCATTAAAAAATAAGTCAACTAACCCTTACTAACACAACAATTATTTCATTTATTTCTTAGTGTCTTATGCTTTTTTATGATACCAGACGTATTTAAACATTTTTTTAAATCGATTCAACATTATTGTTTTCACCAAGTTGCCCTGCCGTCTTCTATTTATCAAAAACATGATTACTGCGATTTAGGCTTCAACATGATACCCATTTTAATTTCAAAGCAGACGTATTCCATCATGTACCATCATGTATTTATCAAAAACATGATTACTGCGATTGTACATGATGGGATACGTCTGTTTTGAAATTAAAATAGGTATCATGTTGAAGCCTAAATCGCAGTAATCATGTTTTTGATAAATAGAAGACGAGGGCAACTTCTTGAAAACAATAATGTTGAATCGATGTAAAAAATCTTTAAATACGTCTGGTATCATAAAAAAGCATCAGACACTATAAAATAAAGGAATTGTCATGTTAGTAACTGTTAGTTGACTTATTTTTAATGAAGTTTGACCCCTATTCATATCTGGTGCGCCGAGCTTGGCCGGCCACGTTTTTTTGTTTTATTTCGCATTACATTAGACTTGCTTCGCAGCTCGTTCTACCCAGAGTTCACTTCGCAATTTCACGCACGTGCTGTTGTTTTTGACGCCACGTGTGCGCTGCATATTGCCTAAATCACAGGCGCACGAAGCTGTCTCTCCCATGACTGCTGGTTCATGAAGAACCACGGCTTCTGCCATGTACCAGGCGATCTGCTGTGCTTGTGTCAGCGACAGCGAGGTTGGTCGTGCAGAATTTACTGTCAGCTCGTTTTATGATGGTTTTAACGACGCACTGCGATATGATTTTCACTCCACTGATTTGTTATTGGGAGGTTCGATGGAATGTTTTTAGAAAAAATATATGATTGGCTTTTAGTTTTATAGATATAATTGTTACTTGTAGTAAGGACTTATCCCCATAAAAAAACACTTGGTGTAAAAATACCAGCCAAGTCTCTTCTACTAAAAAAAATATATGAAATCTAAAAATTCTGCACTGAAAAGTAATGATATCAAAAAATTTGCCAAGTCAAAACTTTATTTGAAAATCAAAAAATACTTGGCGCATCGTGTATATTAAAAGCTTAGAAGTATAGGCCAGATATAAAATATACATAAAATATACAAACATATAGTATACCTAAAATGCCCTAAAAATCGATGCGCCAAGTAATTTTTGATTTTCAAATAAAGTTTTGACTTGGCAAATTTTTTGATATCATTACTTTTCAGTGCAGAATTTTTAGATTTCATATATTTTTTTTAGTAGAAGAGACTTGGCTGGTATTTTTACACCAAGTGTTTTTTTATGGGGATATCACTCCTTTTTTTAGTTTATTCTAACAACTTGTGACACATATGAAATGAACAATTACTAAATTCTTTTAAAAAATCATCACCCTTTACAATTTGGTTACCACTAATGAATAGCAGCGTATGGTCCTAAATAATTGCTTTAAATGATCTTTCACGAAGAATAGCAAAGGTTTCATTCCAATCAGTCAACCCAGTTCCGAGATATGGCAACACTTCGGTTTTCAAAATGGCTGCTGAACTTTCTGCAATGCCACATAGAATTTATTTCTATAAATGATGTGTTTCATTTTAAGCTTTCTGAATATGTATTTATTGTATAGGAGGGAATTATAATAATTTATACATTTTAATGACGTCATTTCCGGTCTCATAAATAGGAAAATTCTATTTGTACTGTTCATATTCCATAGAGATGGCCTTCCGAATCGTTTGGCGCTAGTTTCACACCGATTTGTCTACCAGTTTTTGAGATATGACGTTACTTCCGGTTTAAAAATGGCGGCTGAAATCTCTGACCCCTTGAAGTATATTTTAAACATGATTACAATTTTATAAGCTGTCTCAAATAGTATATTTATTGCATCAAAATAAAAATTTGTGAGTTTATTAAAATGTGTGACGTCATTTCCGGTTTAGGTATGGGAAACTGCAAATATTATTGATGATAATACATAAAGTTGACCGTCTAAATTGTTTTGCGCTGGTTTCGTTGAAATCTAATTAGCCGTTATTGAGATATGATGTCACTTCCGGTTTCAAAATGGCGGCTTCCGGTTGGTTTTATAACAAGTCACATGAGACGTCAAAAGTACATACGTTACATAAATATCAAAATAATCGGATCAACCTTTGTTGCCAAAAAGCTAATCGATGTATTTCAAATTTCATTACGTCATTTCCGGTTTCTTTAACATAATGTTTAGTCTTTTGCTACTTATCATGCATATAGATGACCGTCTGAATCGTTTGGCGCAATTTTCGTTCCAATCGGTCCAGCCGTTGACGAGATATGACGTCACTTCCGGTTTCAAAATGGCGGCACAAAAAATTCATGGGGTGAAGTTTAAATCAGACGCCAAAAGTGCACACGTGGTAAAAATGTGGGATCAATCGGTTCAGCCGTTTAGGCTGTGGCCTGTTTACCGGGTTTGAATTCCAGGAGACTACTACTACTACTACTACTACTGAGATTATTATTATTATTATTATTATGAAAACCGCCCTAAAACACTGTTTTCACGGCCCTCTAGCGCGCAAAGGGCGTAACCTATTGTTCCCAAATTTGGTATATGTTGTAGGGTGGGCCATAGCTCGAAATTAAGATATATCGCAACAATGTGAGATTTTCCAATTTTAAGATCCAGTAGGCCGAAAATGCCACTTTGATGCTTACAGTAAAAGTGGGTTTGCTCCAGCCTTTTTAAATGAGTGTGTGCGCGCGCTGTACGACTTGGCTGGCGTGGAGCGACCGCTCCACTAGATAATACATTTATCGTATTTATAAGCAAAAGTATTAAAACTTTTACGGGCAAAGTGTTACTAAAACAATATTATTGTTTCACCTTTTCTTCCTGTATCAAATTTATCGCCCATGGCTTCAGACTGCAGTATCTCAAACTCTGACAGTTCACAAATTATTTTATGTATATGAAAATCAACTCTAATTGAACCAAAAAGGTTTTAAATAAGATGATTTCTTTTATCATCCGACAGTTTTTACTTTTTGTCTTGCTACGTCATAGAACTCCAGAATAGGGTCAATCGGCCAGATGGTCTCGAACCTGGGACTCGCAATTTGATTACCACCAACTTCATACCCCAAATGAACCACCCAACAGAAAAAATCGTCAAAATTACCATAGAAATGGGCGATGTTATCGTGAAAATGATGAAAACGGAGCTAAATGTCAAACGCAGTGACTTGAACGACGCGAAAAGCTCAATTTCTTTTGATCCCCAGTTCATATATCTCACCTTTCATCTTCGGATATCAGTCAAGAGAACAGTCTGCGATTGCTTGAAACTCTAGATTTGCAAGTCAAATCGGCCGGCGTCGCGTGGATTTGCATAGGATGCTCGTTGCAAGATCGTCGGGCAATTGCGCGCACTCTCTTCGGATGCTGGGCAAAGAGGGATGTTGACGTTAACCCTGTGTGGTGTTTGTTCCGTTTCCAATAACGTATAAATCCGTGTCCGCCGATGCTCAAATAGCCGTGCGCGAGCAGCGGATTGATGGCCGTGTAAAGAGGTTTTTGGACCGTGAACACTGTGTTGGAGGGAATAGCTGGTAATGAGAGAGCAAAGTAATTGGGTTTTATTGTGTGCGGATGGGGATGGTGGCCCTACCAATGTTTATAAAAATAAAATAAAAATTACAATTAGTGTACCTCCCAACTTGTATACTTTGGTATGGTCTTTAAATAATGAGTCAAAATTGTATTATATACCGTCAGTCTCATTTGTGAAATTGCTTTGAGTATCAACGAACAATATTTTCATTCGGAATCAGTAGCTGTTTTTGTTACCTATTTCCACCTTTCTTTTATAAGCGGCTCTCTCTCCCAAAGACTTAAAAGCCATTTTCACTCGAAAACTCGAAAATGTATTTTCGAAGTACGAACTGTGACGAATTCGGCCGTTGGTTTGCGAATTCAATTTTCCGACCGATCGACTGCCCCCCCCCCCCCCCCCCACCCTCACCCCACACGGCCGATGACTTCTAACCACTGTATCTCATTTCCGTCTCCGGGGTTTGAACTCGGGACTGCTGGCGCCCCCACACTCACTAACTGCGCCGCAAATAGTCGAGGGAGTTCTCCGCTCACTGCTATGCCAGGGATGTATAAGAGTTTAGGTGGAAATAAAAACATTCGTGCATTTGATAAGTAGAAATTGGTTTTATTCCATCATGATTTGATCAGGCGAATCTTTTTCTCAAATTTAGGGGAAGTTATTAAGTAAAAAATTATGAAGTTCGCAACTCACCCCCGAGTTTTTTTTCGCAAAAAAATCACTGTGTGGGTTCATCTTGATGATAATTTCGTTCAAAAATTAAAATATTTATTACATCTTATAAAGAATTATTTACATTTTTTGTAAACACCTTCCTGAATTAACACATTTTCACTCGCCATTGGCATAATTTCCGTCCCTCAAGTTGCTGTTTCTAAGCGCTTCTTCCACTCTCTCGAGTATCCAGCATGCGGTGCTAATTCCATCATGGACCACCTCGCCTGATCCGCGGGATTACTCTCTTCACGTGGACCGTGAGGTGGCACATTACACTAATGCGCGTTCGCAGAACTACACACTTCTTCTTCGGCGCCCGCGTTTTGCATAACAATGCCCATTGTTTTAGAGAATAATACAACGAATATGAATATGGTACCTGGAAATGTGAATTACTTTTTGCTCTCTCCAGTGATCGAAAAAAAGTTTGAGCAATATGTTTGTGCATGGACGAACATAAAATGCTGTCGAGCGGTGAAAATAATACCGTCCGTAATTTTTGTTTGACCTGAAGCTGATTTTGATTGTGAGGAATACTTAATATTGATTAAGCAGTTTAATATATAGAGTTTTTCTATTAAAACTGCAATGCGGAAGGGATATTCGCGTGCCCAAGTCAAATTACAAGTTAGTCGACAGCTTTTGTTTACAAATTCATGTTGATACTTCGCTACAGTTAGGAAATTGGATTTCGAAACTCATTTTCCTAAAAAATAGAAAACAATATTATTTTCCTAAAATTGGATAAACTAATTTATTGTACCTACTTAATTTATAAACATATGGTAACTTAACTTTCAATTGAAAGTCAAAATACTCTTTGGAACTATTTTCGCTATTTTGTTACACATTTCTTATAATTGTTCTAAAGTAACATTGAATGAAGGCAGACTGAGTGGACTGATGGGACTGAGTGGAAGCCTTCGGTATTCAGATGTCCATCATTTTATTAAACTTCATTCGACACATTCCACTTTATTTACCATTTCTTGTTACTTTTGACCACTATTTTTCAATCTTGGTAAACCTAATTTCTGTAAAGTAAATGGAGTGCAATATTTTGAAGTTTTCTTAAAGGTGTATTCCTCTAGAAATAATCCTATCGTCTATTACATTGCCTATAAAGATATCAATGTTACAAATGACAGGCTGGCTAAGTGACGGCATTTCACGTGATCGTGCGCCAAGTGAACTGTCAGGTGGAGCTACGTGACGTCACTGCATGGTGAACCTGTCACGTGTTCCATACACACAAGTGTCGCGAGGTCCATTATCCGGGTGACGCGATATCCCGGCCACTTGACGTCGGAAAACCGAAAGTTTTCTCTCCGCGTACAGTAAGAATTGTACAGGAGCGTCAGATTTCGGTTTGCAATCGTTGTACGGTGTTGTAAAAGTATTGATAGACAATCGATGAAGTCTCCGTAATAAAACGGATATTATTCACAGATGTTGACAGGTTTTGCAGTGCGTCGTATTTACAGTCGTCATGTTTAGAGTCGTTATATTTATGGTCGGCATATTTCCAATCTGCATAACCTATTTAAAGTTCATATTGCCAGTATTCATATTTAAAGTCGTTATATTTCCAATCGTCATGTTTAAAGTTCATATTTACAGTCGACATATTTAAAGTCGGCATATTTCCCATCATGCATATTTAAAATTCAGATTTCCAGTCGTCATATTTAAAGTCCTTATATTTCAAATCGGCAGGCTTAAAGTTGTACAAATTTTGGTCGTCATATTTCCAGTAATTGTTTTCAATCACAATATTTTCAGTCGTCATTCTCCATTTTCGTCGTGTATTTCGATCACATTGATCACATTTCCAGTCTGTTAGTCCTGTTTAGCCTTGTCATTTTCACTCGTCCTGTTTTTCAGCCATGTTTTCGTCCCCTTGCTCTCAGTTTTCATTGACTCTAGAACGCGTCATTACGACGTCTAAGAAAGCTCCGAGCCGCGGACAATTACGCGATTATCGTCGACGCCATAGCCGCGTCAAAAACGACGCGTCGCTGCTAAAAGAAAAGCGTCGCGGGCAGAAGTTTTGATGTCGAGCCGTTTGCAGTTATGTCTGTGTGCGAGCGACGAATGAAGATGGACGATAATGCGTGCGAATTTCCTCGCACTTGAAACCTCTTTCTCTAAGTTTATTTCGTGAACTTGTTTGTTAAGTCACACGTTCCACTCCGTAAAACTCGCATCAGGTTTACGGATTTGAAATGGTCTCGATCTAAATGTTTTAATCAAATTCAGGACTACAAATCCAATCGACTCGAGCTCTTCTGTAAATTATCTTGATTTTCTTATATTCAATTTGGTGTCATTACGCTTTGCTCTAAAAGTAATTTTCTCGAAACTTCGCTTTGATCCTCTTATTATAGATTGTATATTCCTTTCAAATGCCATGGTCTTCACATTTTATAGCTAAAAACTTGTAAAACTAATTGCCAGATTTTAGAAAATCACCTCAAAGAGCAAATCTTTCTATTTTAGACAAAATTAATTTCAGTGTCAATTCCAACTACAAAATACTGGAAATGAATTGAAATTGATATTGAAATATCTTGTCAGTATCACGAGAGAAGGTGTCGTATATTTGTACTTCTCTCTCTTCTTGGTAAAAGTATGTGCTTTTCAACTTATAAGTAATTGTCAAATTGTCCACTTTATAGCCATAAACCTAATTAGTCCAGATTTTAGCCATAAAAGTGGACTCCTGTGAGAGCTGTACATCCCAATGATTCCGGCTTCTCATTGGTACACGCAGGTATGAGACACGACTGTAGATTGTTGGAGTCTGCGAAATCGTCCACTTATCGGTTTGCGCTCTCCGAAGCAATCTCGAAGTGCGAAGCGTTCATCGCAACGCCGTCAGTTGCGTGCGAACTTTGATCTCTACAACACCCCAGTGTCTCCTTCGCCCACCTCCGACACGAAGTTGACCGACACAACGACGTAATTGGAACTATTACAGCACGCGCGGTCGCCATCTTGTCTAATAGAAGAGACACCCACAGGGGTAATTACGTTGTAGGGGATGGGGGATGGAAAACTTCATTAATTCACTTTTTACTCCCCGCTTTCGGTTGTTACGCGAGGAAACAATAAGAAACTTCTCTGTGTTTTCCTTCCCCTTCAGTTTCTGTTTCTCTAATTGTATCTCGGAAGTTGTATCTTGGCAAAGGAAACTCCAAGAAATTCAAATTAGTTGGTGTCAGTTTCCAATCTGAAATCGTATAGTAATGGCAGTTGATAATGATGATAAAATATAAGTTTAAGTTTAAGCTTTTTATTCATTCCTATTTGATCATTACAAATGATATTGGATACGTCAATCAATTACATAACAATTAAAACAATAATACATAATAACTACATACATTTTGCGTTTAGAAACTCGTCAATTGAATAAAAACAATTCTTAATTAATAATTCTTTCGGCGATGATTTAAAAATTTACAATCTCTCATATCAATTTTAGATTTTAATGATAAATTCAATTTATTGAAAAGACTGACACCAACTGCGACTGGACACTTATTATTAAACTTAGATTTAGAGTTCACTGAACATATTCACATAAACATACTATAAAATGTCGGGAACATAGTTTGTTACATTCTGGGATGCAGTGAGAACTTGAAACAGCAACACATGCTGCTTAAAAATTCGATATGTTTTGAAAAAACCAACTCCGAAACAGTTGCAACGGTTCAATTTGAACTTTCCGGAAAGCAAACTTTCCAAAATAATTATTAAAACTTGAGGATCCAAGTTGTCTTTCAGTGACTCTAATTGTCCACTGTCTGCCCCACCTTTTTATAGAATTGCAAAATTGCACATTGTTTTCAGTAAATTTGCCACGCCGGCGTCGTCGCCTCGGGCAGAAATAACCAGTGCCGGGCTAGCAACAGCTGGAGATGGGTGTGGGCGGGTGATCTCGTGGTAGTTGACAAAGAGAGAGACACGACATGAGCGAGAGCAATAGGATCAGAACTAGGTGCTAGACTATCAAGACATAAAGCTGTGATGTCCAGTTGACATTAATTATGGTTTTATTACATAACCTCAAGTGAGGAATAAATGAACAGTCAAATAAACACAACATACAAATGATCAGAATGAGATAACAGATTACCGGGGGTTTGACCTCCTCGCGTAAATGGACTCTGTGTACAACACAGGTCGTAACCTCATCAGCTGTGTGCCTGGAGGCAACACAACACATGCAATTGAATGAATAGCAAATAAGACTGATACAATACAATGATAAATATAATAAACTCTTTACTTACACTCCTCCGTGATAAGATGCTCGCCGAATTACTTCGGACATTTACTTAAATAGAACTCGTACAGACGACGTTCTAAGATTACTGGACTTACTTAATACAATGTTGAATTTAGATAGGTTTGATGATCCGAAAAGGGTGCCCTTTCCCTGACTGCCTGACTCTCCGCGGAGACAATCCAAGTGTGGCCACACTTGATTGCAATACAAAAACTACGCAACGACAAAATACATTAACTACTCTATTTCAAGTAGGCCACAGGGGCACAATAATGATTCTGTTAACAAAGCTCAAGATTGAACCTGCAAGTAGGGGCTGGACGACCAGTCGCACTACGTTATATCCGCTACAACTTAGCGTGGTTACAATCTACATTTAAACACTACTCACGCGGCGATGTGAAGTCGACGACGGTCAGCCAGAGAAAGAGAATGAGCTCAGGTCGCCGATCCGCGAACTCGACTATCATTGACCATTGCGCATGACATCTTTTCTGCTCTAGGCGACCCTCCAAATATGGGTACAAATGCCGGCTAATGGTAACGACTTGACGTTGGCGCCAGCGCCGAATTCAAACCGTTACAATTCCCCGTTAACCCCAACAAAAAGAAAATACAATTTTCTTTTTCTTCGAGTTCTGCTTACAAGCTAACTATCATAATAACTACGCAAATCCTTGATGTGCCAGGTTCCGATGTCGCGTCCATCGAGGTCCTTGAGACGGTAGATCAGCGGTGACGTTTTCTTGCTGATCTCGAACGGTCCTTCGTATCGAGGCGCTAGCTTGGCTGCATAGTTGTCGGCAGCGTTGGACAAGTGGAAGTCTCTCTTCAAGACTCGGTCGCCAACATGGAATTCCAGCGGGCGTCGTCGGAGGTTGTATCTCACGGCGTTTTGCTGATGGGCGCGTTTCAAACGAGCGCGAATATCTGTAAAAATAGATTTTAGTCCTTGCATCTTGTCAACATTGTCCGCGACAATAATAATCGCCATATCGATAGCGTCGGTGGTCTATACCACACAGAATTATTTCACGACCCAAAGTTAACGTATGCATGTGTCTAGCCAGTTACTTCGTTCACTGCTGTACGTAGGACACAACCTATTTTCGGCACATTCTTGTCCCATAGCTTATGATTGTCGGTGATGTATGATCTCAGCATACCTAGAACAGTACAATTAGCGCGTTCCGTCGGGTTCGCTTGTGGATGACGTTTGTCGTTGTAGTGAAGAGTACTATGGTAGTCTGGACTCTTGAGCCATCTTCTTCCAAGGAGCTCCTATGAACTCAGGACCATGGTCACAAACTAAGATCTCTGCAGTGTCGTACACTAAGAATACCTCGTCTTCTATCTTCTGCGCCACGAGTTTCGACTTCGCGGATCTCACAGGAAATAGTAGGCTGTATTTCCAAAAATGTGTCCGTCACCATCAAAGTTTTAGATACAGGTCACTGCTGTTTGCAGGCGCTCGCTTAAAGCATGAATTTCTTCTAACGACTCGGCTTCGTCCATGATGAAAAGATTACGTAACAGGGATAAATAATGACTGAACGATACAGCTCACCAGTATTCACGGCGTGTTCACGTAACTCGAAGGTCAAACGTATCTCGAGGTAATCACAGCAAACACAAGCGTCTGAAGGTCGTTGTTGTCCCACGTCGATTTTGGATTTGAGCACCAAAATGCCAACGTTCGGGCTCCACACATCGCGTCTTGATCACCAGGCCCCACGTTGTGTGCGCCAAAATGCCACGCCGGCGTCGTCGCCTCGGGCAGAAATAACCAGTGCCGGGCTAGCAACAGCTGGAGATGGGTGTGGGCGGGTGATCTCGTGGTAGTTGACAAAGAGAGAGACACGACATGAGCGAGAGCAATAGGATCAGAACTAGGTGCTAGACTATCAAGACATAAAGCTGTGATGTCCAGTTGACATTAATTATGGTTTTATTACATAACCTCAAGTGAGGAATAAATGAACAGTCAAATAAACACAACATACAAATGATCAGAATGAGATAACAGATTACCGGGGGTTTGACCTCCTCGCGTAAATGGACTCTGTGTACAACACAGGTCGTAACCTCATCAGCTGTGTGCCTGGAGGCAACACAACACATGCAATTGAATGAATAGCAAATAAGACTGATACAATACAATCAGTGTTTTTCCAGATAACAAAAAAACTTATCTAGATAAAGATAAGATAACTCAGTTTTTTTGTTATCTAGATAAGATAATAGATAATTTTTTAAGACCTTATCTAGATAAGATAATAGATAACTCTCAGTTATCTAGATAATAGATAAGATAATTTAAATATAGGAGTTTTAGGAAACTAATTTTGCGAGACGATATTGAGTTCACTAATCAACATGTTTATTTCAATTAGTTAAAACTGCACATACAAAATATAAGATTAAGGGCTAGCCTGTATTGCGCTTTGAAACAGAGTCTAATTAATAACTCGAGCTAAGGCAGAATTCATTACATAATTATTTTAATTACTCAATTAAGTTGTAATCCTTAGATTCAAGACTTCGAAAAAAACATGTTCTTGTAATGTTACATGCCACAGTTAAAAAAAAGCTAGATATTTCATACCGAACGAACACAGAACAGAAGCCAATTTTCAAACAGGGCAATCTTAAAGCAAGTAAAATCATAACACTCTTGACGGGCGGGTACCTCATTCACTATAATAAAAAGCTTAAAGCTTAGGTTAGTAAGATCATGAAACTCTTCACAGGCACGTCAATACAATCAGAACAAGCTCAGAACATCAGTAAAATCATAACACTCTTGACGGGCGGGTACCTCATTCACTACAATCAAAAGCTTAAAGCCTAGGTCAGTAAGATCATGAAACTCTTCACAGGCACGTCAATACAATCAGAACAAGCTCAGAACATCAGTAAAATCATAACACTCTTGACGGGCGGGTACCTCATTCACTACAATCAAAAGCTTAAAGCCTAGGTCAGTAAGATCATGAAACTCTTCACAGGCACGTCAATACAATCAGAACAAGCTCAGGACATCAGTAAAATCATAACACTCTTGACGGGCGGGTACCTCATTCACTACAATCAAAAGCTTAAAGCCTAGGTCAGTAAGATCATGAAACTCTTCACAGGCACGTCAATACAATCAGAACAAGCTCAGAACATCAGTAAAATCATAACACTCTTGACGGGCGGGTACCTCATTCACTACAATCAAAAGCTTAAAGCCTAGGTCAGTAAGATCATGAAACTCTTCACAGGCACGTCAATACAATCAGAACAAGCTCAGAACATCAGTAAAATCATAACACTCTTGACGGGCGGGTACCTCATTCACTACAATCAAAAGCTTAAAGCCTAGGTCAGTAAGATCATGAAACTCTTCACAGGCACGTCAATACAATCAGAACAAGCTCAGAACATTAGTAAAATCATAACACTCTTGACGGGCGGGTACCTCATTCACTACAATCAAAAGCTTAAAGCCTAGGTCAGTAAAATCACAAAACTCTTTACGGGCACGTCAATACACTCAGAACAAGCTCAGAACATTAGTAAAATCATAACACTCTTGATAACACGTGGCAGGTATCTCATTTGCAGTCTCATCACAAACTCTACGTGTGCTTAGGACTAGTTTAAAAGGTGTTTGTTGCCTCGCAGGAGAATTAACATTTCAAAGTTTTTGTCGCCTAGTCGACACCGTCGAGGGACAAGAATCTGAGATCCCATACTAAACATGCGTTCGACTGGGGCAGATGAAGGCATTGTTGTATTGTATTTTAAAAATATGGTTTTCACTATGGGGTATGTGTGGAGTGTTTCAAGAGATTTGCATTTATTGTTCAAAAACCCAATAGCCTGGGTAGTGCCAGATGATACCCCGCCCCCAGACACAGAGCTTTCTCCACTGTTCTTGCTTAGGATTCCGTAAAAGTCATCTTCGGATGTGTCTGAATTCTCCTCATCACCCACGTTATCTTGATCACTTCTAATGTTATGCGACTGTTCGCATTCAAGCATGAACAAATCACGGGAAATAGTAGAAAACTCCTCTGGAATACCAGTCAATTTAAATCTTGGATGACTTACGGTAGCCAGAATGTAAGGTTTGCTTGCAGTATCATTTAGATTCATAATAGATCCAAATCTCTTCTTAATATTCTCAATCAGTGTGACCCGAAGAGGATTGCAGTAAATCAGGTGCGTAATGTTTTCTAATTTTGCCTTGAGAGCAAACAATGTAGGTAGCACTATTCCCAAGAAGCACTTCGATTCCCCTTGCAAAATATCCAGCGATACTGCAACTGGTCCCATAACAAGACAGTATTCCTTTAGAAAAGCAACATCAGAAACTTTCAGCTTTACAACTTTTAACTTGTCAAAAATGTTGTCGAGAATATTTGAGGGTACGCTTAACAGGGACTTGATCGCATCGTAATATGAATTCCACCTCGTTTCGTTCGGTATTGTGAGCATGTGTCCACAAACTTCCACGCAATTGTCTGTTGCTAATGTACTTCGACTCAGAGCATTCCACAATGCCCGAGTTTTGGCAAAACTGCTGTTGTGAGTCCGTTTGTAACCACGATCTACATCAACAGCTTTTGATGCATCTGTTGTAGCAAGCAAGTTCATTGTATGTGAAAAGCATCTCATTTGTGGTGGCAATGTGACACGATTTTCATCATCATCGTCATCCGAGTCTAGAGTTCCGTCACATTCTAGATTGAGACTGACAATATCAATGTCACTATTTGCATGCGTTTCATCTGCAGTGTCAGCAGAACTTGAAGCGGAATTTTCAGTCTGGGTAAAGGTGTTCATTTCTTCCAGTAGGGGCGGAAAGCATCGGAATGCTTTTCCGAAGTTTGATGCATTATCTGTTACACAGTGAGTTAACTTTTCTATACTTAGCCCAAACTCAGAGTGAATCTCCCATATAGCGTGAGCTACTTTGTCATAAGTATGTTGGAATTTTAATCGTTTGCATGCCAATGCTAGTGACTTACGTTCGAAAGTGTTTTCATCAATATAATGTGCCGTCATGCCTAAAAAACTCCGATGATGAGATGACCATAGATCAGCTGTTGTGCAGACATAATTGCATTTCGAAAATGTAGTCTTCATGTCGAAAATTAATGCTTTTTCCCTTGATTTTAAATTTGATAGAAATCCTTTCTTCTTTGGGATAACAATGTTACTTCCTCGGCTAAGTGTGAGGGCCATGTCACGAAAAGGCTGCTTGTCCACAGTACTGATTGGCCTCATTTCCTGAATGATGTAATTTTCTATTACTGCTTCCGCCTCCTCTTGTGTACAGGGTTTCCCTTTATTGTTTGATTCGAACAAGTTGGGACGTTTCTTTCCTTGGACTTGGGAGATTCCAGATTTCGACACAGAAGCGGCACGCGATTTGGTGCTTATATGCTTCCGCAGTTTCGACATCAATGAACTGTGAATGTGCTTGACATGACTGATAAAATTACCAGTTGATGTGGACGAACCAAGGATCTCTTTCTTTGGACAATTTAAGCAAGCTGCTGTTATTTTTCCCGTTTTCTTGTCGAATTTTGTCACTCGAAAATAAGTTCCATCAAGAACTGCTGGCACTGGCAGTGAATCATCCCGTAGCTCTATGGAACTGGGTTCTGCATCAGCAGAGGTTGGAGTCGTAGATGATGTAGTGGCACTGGTGGTATAACGAGTCCCGGTTTTTTTGGCAAATGGATTTATTCGCGTTCGGTGTTGACTTGGCTCAATTGGGCTGTTGGGTGGTTGCAAGCATGCTTCCATTTCCAATTCGTTGTCAACATCTTCCTCGCGCTCACTATCCATCGTATTGTGACCTGAATCCTGTGGACAGGAAAGTGAAACAGGTAAAATACTAATCTGTAGGTTAATGAGATAAGTCTGATATTTGATTATTTGATGAGTAAATAAATGTTTGTTTGTTGATTAAGTAAGTACACCTACTCTAGCTACCTATTACATTCACAAGTGTGAGTGGTGGTACTGGTGGGGGGGGGGGGGGGGGGGGGGTGGTAATGTAGGTGTAATATTACACTAGGTACACTCCTGAACACTGAATTTGGTCAGCGGTCAATGTTTCAGCGACTCTACAGCCGGTATTTATTATTTATTTTAATGTAATTTACATTTAAAATTAATAGTTAAAAATAACAAATATTTGAAATGTAGGTAGGTATAACATTAAAACAAATAATAAATACCAGCTGTAGAGTCGCTGAAACATTGAGCACGGACAAAATTCAGTGTCCAGGAGTGTACCTACCTTATATTCCTACTTAAAAAAACTATATAAAAAATGTACCTATACCCCCACGGACTCATAGATTGCTTGCCAAAAAGTCATTTTTTAAACTTGATTATTCAGACGTAAACACAGATTTCGAGCACCTGGGATTGGAGGGTTTGACTATAAGAACCAACCAACCACCTCATACATAATAATTATTTCTCCATTCAACAAAATATTGACGGTAATTCGAGTACAGACTATACTGTTCATCGTATTCGTCAATTAGGTATCACGTCTTGGGGTGTAGGTAGGTACCTACCTACCCTACCTCTATAGGCGTGTTGTTCACTTATGCTTGAAATAGCCAGGCCAAGGTCACCAAGAGAGTAAATAAAAGATAATATCGTAGACTCGACGCTAGTGGCCGATTACAAATAATAACTACCTCAAATAAAATGGTTAACCGATTACTATAGTCTATACCATTGATTAAAGAACAGTTCTTTAATCAATGTCTATACCTAGGTACGCAGTAGGTAGGTACTTTACTTTTCTTACCTCTACTAGCGTACTGACATGGTCAGACAACATATCTTTAATGTTACGTAATATTGATAGTACTTACCAACCGTGACAAATCCTGAAGATCGACGGGATCAAAGATATTGTGGGTGTACGATTTATATGATATTATTTACACACGTGAAACACACAAAACATAAACATACAATGGCTGCCTGACGACACGACACGACACGACATGAGACGAGCCGGCCGACTTCTTCTCGCGCAAGAGTAGGCGGTGGAGGGGGTGGAGCTAGCTTTAGTGGCGGTAAGAAGGCAGTGAGCGACGACATCGTTAGATTTGAATAGATCGCGGGATAATATTTAATATAAAATACATTTTTTTAGACACTGTGTAATTAATTTGGCTGAAAAGCAATATAAAATTATTGTTATCTATTATCTGGGATTTAGATAATAGATAACAGATTTATTTATCTAGATAAGATAATAGATAAATGATGAAATATTTATCTAGATAAGATAATAGATAACAGAAAGTTATCTAGATGAGTTATCTAGATAATTTTATCTAGATAAGGAAAAACACTGAATACAATGATAAATATAATAAACTCTTTACTTACACTCCTCCGTGATAAGATGCTCGCCGAATTACTTCGGACATTTACTTAAATAGAACTCGTACAGACGACGTTCTAAGATTACTGGACTTACTTAATACAATGTTGAATTTAGATAGGTTTGATGATCCGAAAAGGGTGCCCTTTCCCTGACTGCCTGACTCTCCGCGGAGACAATCCAAGTGTGGCCACACTTGATTGCAATACAAAAACTACGCAACGACAAAATACATTAACTACTCTATTTCAAGTAGGCCACAGGGGCACAATAATGATTCTGTTAACAAAGCTCAAGATTGAACCTGCAAGTAGGGGCTGGACGACCAGTCGCACTACGTTATATCCGCTACAACTTAGCGTGGTTACAATCTACATTTAAACACTACTCACGCGGCGATGTGAAGTCGACGACGGTCAGCCAGAGAAAGAGAATGAGCTCAGGTCGCCGATCCGCGAACTCGACTATCATTGACCATTGCGCATGACATCTTTTCTGCTCTAGGCGACCCTCCAAATATGGGTACAAATGCCGGCTAATGGTAACGACTTGACGTTGGCGCCAGCGCCGAATTCAAACCGTTACAAATTGTCAAAATGTCACTACAGGTATATTTACCCACATTTAAAAACTGTACTATGATCTTTTATTTTTAAAAAATATCTTCTATTTTCGGGTACAAATAACCCTGCTTCTTTTGCGATCATTCTTGAAGATAAAAAAAAACTTGCGATATTCAGATTTCGATCACTTTTGACGTAATTTCGATAAATTATTGGCATTGGTTTTAAATCAATGAATCGGATAATTTTGATAACTCTCAATCTAAGTAGTATTTGTTGTTACATATTGTGATAAAAAGAATAGAAAATATAACATCGAAAATTGACTTCAACTCTATAATAACCATTGAGATATTTGGCTTACTCATTTCACCAGTTTTTGACACTTTTATCCATGTTGGCCACTATTGCTACCTATTCCAGACGGATATTTGAGTTGATTTTCATTACACGAGAAAGTTGTATTGCTTCTACTCTCTCCTGCGATGCTAGATGGATCGAAGTGCAGGAATGAGATGTAGAACGATGCGGGCGCCTGACAATGACGGGACGGATGAGAGGATACCGACGCCTAATAACACCACAATGGTGTCGCTTGGGATTGCCATGTAGGACGCTATCAGGGATTCACAGATGCGCGCTCCGCTGCTTCAGATGAATATTATGTGACTATGATGAGATGAGAGACGCAGTCGAGATTAGCTTTTCAGTGGGAAATTGGCGGGAGAATTAAAAACCTAGACCATGGGTCGGCAACCTTTTTTGGTGAAGGAGACAATTTCCCAAAAAATTACAAATTAGATTATAATGGGAGCCGCAGTAGAGGCAATCAAATAAAATACACCGAAAATAATAAATTGAATTACTAGTTTTTTCATAATTTCAACAATTTAAAACTGATTCTGGGACTCTAAAATGAACAAACTGAATCGAATGACCTTCCAAATGTTGCCCCGCAGGGCGTTTATTTTCGAATTTTCAAATTCTCCGATTCCAAATCTTTAAATTATAAAGAGCCATTCAAGACCCACCAAGGAGCCGCAGGTTGCCGACCCCTGCCCTATATAGACTGTCAAAGTTTTTGTTATACCTAATGTATATCCCATTAAAAAACACTTCGTGTAAAAATAACAGCCAAGTCTCTTCAACTAAAAAAAATAGACTGTCAAAGTTTTTGTTATACCTAATGTAAGGAAGTATTAAAAATATGTGGTTTTTAGTTGTACATTATCAAATTAAACCTTTTGTTTCGGTTTGTTTTTCGTGTTGTTTTGCCTTAATCTCTTTCTAATTATATCGCGTTATTTTTTTTAATTTTAGTTAATTTTGGTAATTTATGTTAATGAAATTGTGATCTTGGAAATCATATAAACTTTCTTGGTCCCTGTTCCTATCCCTGTCCCTATAGGGTTCGAGGTTTTGTTTTTGTGTACACCCCAAGAGCACTTTGTATCACATCGTCTTGGCAAAAAGACAGGGTTAGGGACAAGAAGTAAATAATTGTATTCCGTTCCGTTCTTGTATTATGTAAAGAGCAAACGGCTTTTGGAGTAGATACAAATTGAACTGTCTCGACTGAAATTGGCTCACTGAAGAGAGGCGAAAAGGAAGGAAGCGTCTAGAAGCCGTTCTCTTCGAAACCGTCCCTCCGTCAATCTTAGACGAAACGAAATTCTCATGCTAAAAGCGTCGTATAGTTTCAAAATCCTAAGAAGTGATGTTCAAGATAAGGGAAAGTGTTTCGGGAAAGGTTCAACAAAATTGTAATTTTTGTCTTGTTGACCCATTTTAAAGTGTACTTATAAAAAAACAGTTTATGTGTTGACTTTCAATGAAACATTCGTAAAAAAAAGTTTTCTGTTTAAACAATGCAGCCGTGCCCGAAATAAGTTCATCGATTTCCAACAAGTAACAGAAATTCAATAATAACTTCGAAGATAAACTTTTGAACCTTGCGAGAAAAACACATTTGCATCCACAAGTATTTCCCTCCCGTGAAAGGGTGCTATATATACATGTTGCCGTGTTCATCCCATGATGCCCTCGATAAAATAGTTCGCAAATTCATACATGTACTGGAATTTCATTTCAATATGTTTGTGGAGTATTCTAGTGTTCAAATAGATTCCTATAGCTGAGTTAATGGAGCGTGATATCTAGTCTCGTATAAATTTCATCTTAGACACGTTATGCTAAGTCTGGTACATGATTGGCAGTGCATAAATCCCTGGTTGCCGTCACATAACACGGAAGAGGTTGTTGTTCAAATATTTGCGTCGTCTTGTTGCACTTGTAAAATAGCTCACGGTGCAATGTAATGAAGTGGCTCACTGTATTCACTTTGAAGAATACACCTCATTAAGGCATGAATAATTACTAAACGGCAGCAAACTCCGTCGTCACAAAATGAAGCGAATATTTAGTTAATTAATATTGCTTGGAGGTATTTGAAATTTGGAGGAGAAATGAGCTTTTTTGACGTCACGTTTTTATGTTACTTACACTTGAGACCTTCATGGGGCTATATTTACTTCCAATGTGGAATGGTGTTCAATTGATCATAATAAAAGCTATTGCTCAAATTCATCCTTATACAAGTTTCGCTCAACAAGATTACTAAATGGTTCTTCAATATATAGGTCGCTAAATATAGAAGTATGCCAGCTTTTTCTTTCCATTATACCAGTTTCCTTAGGACATAAACACACCTTGGCGATAATGTATCTTACTTGTATTTTTTTCACCCACCCTCTTCACACGTTTCCTTCTCGGAAACTCGTCTCTCATATCTTTTGTTCTGCCTCATCCTACTCTATTTTTCATGTTCAATATTCTGCAACGCATTTAGCCGAGATGTGTGTACTACTTCTTCGGCGAATGATCGATGGAAAACTCCAGTCGTCTGCGAGACGTCTGCAAATTGCTCCCCGCGTGCGTTTCTTGGGGGAGAAAAACCTGACAAACTTTCAATCTCTTTCGTGCATAGAGTAACTACAGCGTGAAGGGAGTCGTTTAGAGAAACGTGGTGCAATTCATCTCGGTGCGTTATCATGCTTGTGATAGCCGAAGTCCGAACAAAGTCGACGAGGTAAACTCGCGCACAAACTAAACTTTTGACAAGAACAGCGGCCATTTTAGTTCTCACAGCCTGCAAAGCTGGGACGGAATTTGAAGCTCGTTTGAGTAAAAATGGAACGTCTGTGGAACAATTTAAAAATGTTGTCCTAAGATGGCGTCAAGTTACAACAATGTGACTATTTTTCTAAATCGTTGCGAGAGCAATGGAGCAAGTAAACTGGTTAATTTTGTTTATTGTGGTTCTAATGTTTTTTTATGTAAACTATCCATGCATAAAGTTTGTTTGTCGAAATGTTAAAGGATTCCATCGGAAAATGAATTGGGAATATTTGCGGCTATCGGCTGTCTCTATAAGCGTGTCACTTTCATGGATTCCGCCAGCTTGAAACGGGCTTTATAGGTGTATTGTAGTGGTCGTTAGAGACTAGAATAGCACTACAAAGGGATGCTATCGATCCCGCACACCATGTACATCATATCACGGATCATTTGCGTTGATACACAAAACAGCATCGCTTCTCTACTTGGCAGTGGTTTGCGGTCGCGTTCGCTTCTTGCTTGCTCTTGCCGAAGATGGTCCTTTTAGAGAAGATCTGTGTCCACTTATTCCTGTCACTCAGCCATGATCTCTCCGTGGATAAATATCCGTGAGCTTTTTAGTCATGCCGGCGACGTTTTCTTTAGTTTGTAGAAATCTAGGACGTTGTGCGGTGGAAGTAGTTTTCTGTTTGTCGACATAAGGTGATGTTCCCGAAGGTGTTGACAATGAAGACAACTTAAAGGAAAGGTTTTCTCTAATCCAGAGTTACTTATGTGAGAATCCACATGAATAAGTGACTTGGTCTGGAATGAAACTCGCACGAAAACAAAAAATGCAGCACCTTTCTAGAAATTTATTAGAATTCTCATCCATACCACCTAAAGTAACTCCTTCAAAATTGCTTCAAAATCTTATACAATTTTTTCCTTCATTCGTAATTTTTAAGCCAATCTTGTTTCGTTTCTTTTTCTTGTATCTTGCTCCCAATACAGCTGAAGCCAAGATGAAATGAAATTCGAAGATGTGTTTGTTCTTGTTGTAATTCCTGTGGGAAGAAAGTTACCTCCTGTCTATCTCGTCCAGACTCGCGGTGCTCCCGAGGGACCGCGATGTGCCTGATCCTGATGGATCGGAACGAAATTGGGAAGAACAGAAATAACATTTTCTTCAGAACATATCGTTCAATTATAAAATATCGTACCTAGGAGTATAGACAGAAACATAATATTCGGTATTGTGATGCATAGTTTTTATATTTACTATTTTTTATGGTTCCAAGAGTAACTGCGTTTTCAAAAACGCTTTAAAGCTAAGTTTTAATAGCTTAATTTTAACACATCAATCAAATCATAACATGAAACCTGGGAACTTCCAGTAATATTCAAGTTTTTATGATTTTCCAAATGTCGTCGAAATATTGTCGAAATATCGAAATGTTGCATCAAAAATTTACAGCACGAATTTGAATAAATAAATACAGCCTACCGCCATTGAAATATCTCCGTTGTAGTAATTATTCTGTTTTATAAATGAACGCACCATCTGTTTGCAAATTGAACAATGAAAAACCTTTTAATTTAAATAAATCTGCACAAAGTTTAATCGAGCAACACATTAATTAGCATGCAAATGTTTTCAAACGGCGCTAAAGCACCCCGTTCCTAATTGATTTATTATTTTAATCGATTGGTAATAAATCATCCACAATCTCGAGGCAGAAGGAATATCGATTGTATTAGTACAAGTCGAAGTTGGCTCCTACGGGAACTCTGCACGGAAACGGAATCCCGTCTAATTTATTTGTTGAGCTGTGTAATCTCTGGATCGCGCGTACCTGGTCCAGGATTTATCCCTGCGTTCCCGCCATTGGGACGGGAAGTTAGTTCTAGACGGAGTCGACGGAAGGGTTGCCATTGTTGCGATGCGACGTCCATTCGTGTACTTGACTTGGAAAGACGGACCCGATTCCGTGATTACTTTGTTTCGTCTTTTGTGTTCTTTTACATCTTTATGGACGGAGTTTCTTTGTCGAGTACCAAATCACTTAGTGAAAGTCATTTTCTTTTAGGTACATTCGCAATTTGACTTTTTTCAATTTACATTTGTTAAGTGAGTTTTCCTTTTCATTATTTTCTTCCAGTTCTAAATTACTGCAGTATCCCTGAAATGTTGTCATTAACTTCATGCTTTCTTTCGGAGAGTAGTTTAAACTTAATTTAGTCTCTTCATATCCTATAAATATTTCATTTGCTGAGCGAACGAAAGGAGCGTTCAAAACTTCTGTAATTTTGACGCATTTTCTTATCTTATACATGGCATCAGGAGCAAGAATATTACTTTGTGACTATGACGAAGTATAAATGACCGTAAACTTACGATTTTTACTGTGTGTTGAATCCTAAAGCCAGTGGTTCAAACGGATTTTACAACATAATCTTTAGAAACTTGCAGTTCCATTGCTTCTAGTTGACAGCTAAAACATAATGTCCACATATGGTATTTTAATATATTCGTCATGTTGTCGTGATGCATCATGTATAAGACATGCCCGATGTAACGGGAGAGGATACAAATGTACGCTGCACACAGATCACTTGTCACTGTCTAATCTCCTGTCTCTCTCTCTCTCCCCTCAGCTGGAGCCGCACCTGTTGACGCAGCGCAGCGTCACGGCGCCTCTCTCAACAATGCCCGCGCCGCCGCGACGTCACACAAAGGTAGAGACAGGCGTCGCCAATGGCCGTCGCAGAACATTCGAGAGATATTAAACAAAACAAATTACCTCCAACATAAACGGCAGGACGTGATGATTAATTTACTAATTGGGATTGTATATTCTCGTGGCCACAAACATTAGTCTTTGATTCTTGAATTGAAGACGAGTATTTTATGTGTCCATTTAGGATAGACTGGCTAGAAGAAGGACAACTCGCCCGGACTGTTCTTCTCTATATATAACTCTATCGCAGGGGTCGGCAACCTGCCTTGGTGGTTCTTGAATGGCTCTTTATAATTTAAATAAAGGTCTGCAGTAGAAAAATTTTAAAAATTGGATAAAACCACGTCCGCGGGCACAATTGGAAGGTTATTATTAGATTAAGTTGGTTCATTTTAGATTCCCAGAATCACTTTTCAATTGTTGACATTCTAAAAATACGCACTGCGGAAGATTATTTGAATCAATTTGTTAATTTTAGAGTCCAGAATCTCATTTAAATTGTTAAAATTCTAAAAACAAACGCCCTGCGGGACAACAACCTGAGGGGCTACGTCAAAATATAAAAATAAACTAGTACCTAATTCAATTGATTATTTTCGGTGTATTATATTTGATTGCCTCTACTGTGACTCCCATTATTATCTACTTTATTAATTTTAGGGAAATTGGCTCCATCACCAAGGAAGGTTGCCGACCCCTGCTCTATCGGGATGAGGTTTCTGTAAAGTGCACGCTGGATTACGGGATATGAACTTGGACATGGCACTGTGTTTTCCGCCCCCATCTCTCAGGATGATATCGGAGGCTCTGGTTCGTGCGAACTGGCAGTCGAGTTTCATCGACTGTTTCTGTTTTCGGTTGACGCGGCGATACGGGAAGAGTTATAGGAGGAAGTCGGGATGGAATTTATTAATCTCGGACACGGGGAGAGCGTCGTATCGCACGCAAGTACAGGGCGGGACTCGGGCCCGGGGCCTGGGGCGTGCTGCGAGATGAAAATATCTTCTCAATATCCATTGCTCTTGACGTTCAGCACTTTTCTTTTGCAATTTACATTCGAAATGATACAAGTAATTTTTGATTCATGAAAGTACAGATTTTTCTCGCTCAAATTGACACATTTTGATATTCGCGTTATTCCAATTATATTTGAAAAACTTCGAATTTAAAATCGAAGGTTGAATCTTCGAATCTTTCGGAGCTTGAAATCTCAGTATGAATATTATGGAGACCTTTTGTTTTTTCTCTCGGGATTTCATCAACTGCAAACTCTGAATTTGGGGATGTGAATTATTTTTTTGTGCTCAAATTTTCCAAAATAATTATCCACCTCGTGACACTGGAGTAGAAACGTAACGGGTATGAATGCTACGTTTATTTTTATTTTTAGGCAGCTGGTATTTTGTTAATCTGCTTCTCGTGAAGCAAAGTTCTATTAGTTTCCGTAGTCCTATATTACTCTCTGGGTCACGGCTGGTTCCAATCGCCCATTCATTTACTCAGCTCCACGTAAACACAACTCAATCATCCACTTTCTTGCGTGTCGCTGGTCGTTAGGGCGGCCGTAACATCTCTGCCGGGCCCGAGTTCGAACCCCGAATATCATATCCACGCGCCAGTTGCGTAGCCGGCCATGGGGTTCGACTTCCCGACTTGCTGGCTACATCGGAGATTACAAAACTATCGGAACTTTTGAAAACCAAGGGTACTCCAGATTGGAATTAAGAGGGCTGAGTATAGTGAGCGTGGCCTTGAAGGGTTTTTTAATCGATTTTTATCAATATCTTTTACCAATGTAATTGTTAACAAAATAGGGCTTTGTACGAGTATTCAGAACAGTTCAATGAAAATAATTCCATAGCGTGTATGGTTTAAATTAGATTTATTTTGTCCAACAGATGTTTAGTGCCATAATTTTACTAATTTTCGGGCACTAAACATCTGTAGGACAAAGTAAATCTAATTTAAACCATACACGCTATGGAATTATTTTCATTGAACTGTTCTGAATACTCGTACAAAGCCTTATTTTGTTAACAATTACATTGGTAAAAGATATTAATAAAAATCGATTAAAAAACTCTTCAAGGTCAAACTCACTACCCAGCCGTCTTAAATGGTGAATCTGTTGATTTTTATGGTTTGTGTAGCAGCGACAAAACCAGACTGGTGGGACTGTCATAAATGTCAAATCCAAATTAAATAATGAATATACCTAACTCTTCATTAAAACTTCTTTGCTAACAATGCGTGGTCGGAGCCCAATTAAAAAGAACTGTACATTCCACTTGCCTCGAATCCGCATGCCACTCCAGCTAGAAGTTTTCTCAAACGCCACTTGGATCTCGCAATTATTCCTATACGCAAAGGTCGAGAGCCGGTTGACCGTCCTTCGCGTTTTCACCGAACCAGTAAAACCCACGAGGTATTTTGACCCCAGCGCCGCTCGGTGTTTACTTTTGTCGCAAGCGACGTGTGAAGAACCTGGAAGGTGAAAATGTTTCGGGCGTGAAAGAGTTCCGAGCATTTCGCGCGGAGGTGTGCTTTGCTTTCCACAGCCGCCTTAATTGGCGGTCCGAGTTCACGCACCGACACGTGGAGCGGAATTAGAAGGCAGTGAGCGAGCTTTTCGAACGTTTTATTCAAGCACGCTTATTCGAAAATCTCCACTAAATAATGGAATGTTTCCGCCAGTCGACGATGAGGAAAACTACCAATCTCTGGCATAATTTTAAGTTATGCATCGTGTTTTTAAATCATTTAAATTTAAAAGTTGGTAATTCTGAGATATTAGCATACCGGAAAACTATATTTCACATTTAAATATGTACACATTACTTCGAGTAAGATGTAGGAAAGGCAACAAAAATATTCCCTTTTTATCAGTTTTGTATGAATAACAAGTCTATATATGAAAGCAAAGAAGTGAAGAAATTGACGTTTCGTAACAGAAAACGTAAAACACAACCTGCAAACAACTTTTCTAAACAAAAGACCCGACGTGCATATCCAAGTATTTCAATTTCCAATGTCACCGATCACTCACTCTGTGCATATATTTACCGAGACCGACTCTAGATTGCCATTATTTCGCTCGGCGGGAAGACCTTGAGATCACCTGTGCTTTTTCTACACATGCTCTCGATATAATAATCATAGAGAGGCGAGGTTTGGCCACCTGTGCATGGCCGAGGTCGATGCGAGAGGCCCCACCCAGCCATTCAATCCCCATCAGCGGCTCGTTCAAAAGACCAGACGTAATTACTAGAGACAATGAGAGAGAGGAAACAATCACCCTTTTTTATGAAGCAGCACTAGCTCTTGGAAGACAAAATGGCGCGCTCCAGATGTCCGCCGGCGAAGTGGAGATTAATGGATGCAATTGACAATATTGGTGGAAATATGAAGTTTTATATCGTGTCCCCATCGTACTTCATCTTTATGGGTTATATTTGGACGCAGATTTTGTTTTTAGATTTATTGATTTTGACAGACTGCTATCTGGCATAGGAACTAGATTTATAGGCGAAGTCAAAGTTGAGTTTGCAACCGAGTAAAATTGGCACGAAGATTCTTTTTGAGATAGTTGGTATACATTTGAAACATTGGCTTCCCCATTTTCGTAGTTTGGCTACACATCAGTTGCAATCATCAGCTGTCAATTCTCCAATTCATGTGACCTGTGTCAATGTGCTGATTGGTTGGACGATTCAACTTCGACATGTTCGTTTATTCACCCACGGGGTCTGATTCAGAACGCATGCATCATGGGTGTGTGTTCCATTATTCACCTCCAGACTTACTCAGTGCAGCGGAAATGTTCAAGTCATTTCCGCTGTAATTCTTTTCACATATGCATGTGGGTTAGGATTTGCACTCAAAGCTTCGAATATACTCATTATTATTGCATTAGTGGCAAACCATATTTACTTTAGCTTAAAAATAAACCCCCACCTGCAATCTTACTTTATATTATTAATAATATAGTTACCTGTAATACTTTGGTTCGAATGGCCACCCACAAGATCAACTTACTGTTATCAACGAGAACTGGGAAATTTAATAAAAATTCTTCTACTGTGGAGTTAATCGTTTGCTAGAGCTGTTGGCAGGCGATTTGCAAATTAACTCGGCAATTACGTTGAATTTAACTGTCACGTTCGCTATTTAGTTCTGTGTTGGTTGGCACTGACCAATTATCCACTTATTCACACACGCAGCGAAATAACTTGTTTGTACCTACAATGTAAACTCCAGGACTGAGTACCTGTAGTTTGGTTTAGAATCTTTTTAAAAATTTCGAATGTTTTTTTTCAAATATTTGAAAGTCAAAAAATGACAAACAGAAGAACCCACTTTTTTAAAATATCATTTGAGAGAAGGGATTTAATACCCACAAAAAGGATTTAGGGCCAGTCTTTCAATACTCTGCTAGCTTTTAAATGGTTGATTACTTGATAAGGACTGTATTTGTCATGGCAACAACCAATGGCATTTCTAGAATGACTGTGTTAACTTAATTACTGGATTTTTTTCATATTTTAAGTTGTCGAAAAGTCATGCGTACAGACAAAAGGAAGTGAAATATCGGACTTTCAGATAAATTAAGCAATTTTGCCATTCTGTAATGAAAAGTAGAAGTTGATCTTGTAGCTGGTGTTTCTGGTATCTGTTGTCATGTTTGTTGTATTTCCCGTCTCTAGGCAACAATTCAGGCACCCTGCACTGGTTTGCTTTCGTCGGTCAAGAACCTATCGCAGATTCCCTTCAGAATGAGGAGATCTGTGATGGTGGAGGTAAATCGCATCGCATGCCATCGTGTTCGCATGCATATCGTCTTCGCATGTTTACCGCCTGTGACAATCGACTCAAAACATTCGAAATTAGAACGTTCCATTCCATGACATTCCACAGCCTGCGTTGAAGAATCACGCGAAAAGGCGGTGGAATGAACGGTTTTATTTTAAATTTTGGAACGTCTGATTTAAGCCACAGTATAATCTGGGTAAATCTACAAAGGCTTGATTGCGAAAACAATAGTTTTTCTAACATTCAGCTTTATAATCTCCTCGTGCTCTTTGCTTTGTCGCAGGTTTTATTCAAAAAGCATGATAATATTAGAGAGTTTCATACCGCCCTCGAATTTTACATTTCGAGGATGGAATTATTGTTTTAATTTCAGCTCCTCGGAAAATTGTCCGTTTGTTTTGTTGATTTATCGTTTGTGTTTTTTTAATACTGCCTGAAAGCGTAATGAAAAGGAATGTCTTTGTAGACTATTTGAATCCTTGTGTAGGTATACTCTCTCTCTGTTCAACGTGCATTGTACTCTAACATTTGTGATTGTGTAATTTTGTATTTTCTCCTTTAGAAGAAGTACCTATTACTGAAATGTGTATTTTGAATTTTCCTGGTGTGTCTTTAACCTCATACTAACATAACCATGAAATTAACAAAACATAGGGACATAGAAAATTTAAAACAAATCCTTTCATTCTTATATACCTATTCATAAATTTTAGGTCTAAGAACGTAATTTGTGGCCGTACATTTTCCCATCTTTTCTTCATTATTCCTTTCGCTAAAAGTTATCCAAAGGATTATTATTTTCCCTAATTTTCTTCAGATTCCTATAGAATGTTGAACATAGAATTAGGTAGCACCGGAGTTTAAAATAGTTAGCCAATTCATCATCTAATTAAAGGTTCATTTACATTCATGAAATATTCCCTGGAATATCGACATGGTCCCGGATTTATCCCGCAAGTTATTGAAACAAGCGGGAGCCGACGCACGGGGTGCGGGATCAGGTTTGAGGGATCGACATCCTGGAATAATTAATCTTGAGATTAATATGCAACCCTTGGGCGAGAGATTAGGAACACGTGACTGCGACGATAAAGCTGCGGGCGTTTTGCCATCGCATCGTCATCAACCCCCGGTCCACTCTTTCATAATTCAACTCCTCGTCGGCTTCATTATTTCGCAGTCGTCCGCTCGTTTTAATTTATTAACGAAATCTACGCTGTCCGAAAAGTGTGAATTTACTTTTTTCCTATCAGGATTTATGTTAGATTCAATGGACAATCACCACCACCACGTAATGGAGAGTTCAATAAACCGGCACCTCCACTAGAGAACCAGATATCCAGCTTTTCCTCCCTCGCTTTATTTTCCCTCTTTCTAACGGCTTTACAGCGGTGACAGCTCTGGATATCTCCACCTCATCACATTTTCAGCGATTCGAAAAAGAAGTTATCGTCCGATTTATAAATCATGTCCCTTCACGTCAACGATGATAAAAAATACACACTGGCGGTTCGATTTCTCCAAACTTCTTCCAAACTTTTCCTTCCATCAACGGAAGGTCTGTATAACTATTTGTCTACGTCACTGTAGGCGAACCCACCATGAAAATGGCATAGAAAATAGTTACAGTAATAACCCCATTGTTCCTTGTCTACGTCAAAAGTTTGTCCCATCATGAATTCCAATACTCCCCCTCCCGATCACAGGCAGATACTCATTACTCTGTCCTCACGTTTAGATACTCCCCCTCCCGATCACAGGCAAATACTCATTACTCTGTCCTCACGTTTAGATACTTCCCCTCCCGATCACAGGCAGATACTCATTACTCTGTCCTCACGTTTAGATACTTCCCCTCCCGATCACAGGCAAATACTCATTACTCTGTCCTCACGTTTAGATACTTCCCCTCCCGATCACAGGCAAATACTCATTACTCTGTCCTCACGTTTAGATACTTCCCCTCCCGATCACAGGCAAATACTCATTACTCTGTCCTCACGTTTAGATACTTCCCCTCCCGATCACAGGCAAATACTTCATTACTCTGTCCTCACGTTTAGATACTTCCCCTCCCGATCACAGGCAAATACTCATTACTCTGTCCTCACGTTTAGATACTTCCCCTCCCGATCACAGGCAAATACTCACGTTTAGATACTTCCCCTCCCGATCACACGACTCATCACTCTGTCCTCACGTTTAGATACTCCCCCTCCCGATCACAGGCAAATACTCATTACTCTGTCCTCACGTTTAGATACTTCCCCTCCCGATCACAGGCAGATACTCATTACTCTGTCCTCACGTTTAGATACTTCCCCTCCCGATCACAGGCAAATACTCATTACTCTGTCCTAGGGATGTACGAGGTCAATTGACCGGTCAAATACATTGGGTCAATTGACAGGTCAATTGACCGAAAATATAAATATGTTTTTCGTCCCCAAATTGTATAAATTTGAATTTAAACATGTTGAAAATGGCTAACATGGCTCAAACTTGTGTTAAGAAGAAGAATAGGAAGAAGAAAATGATGAAGTTTTTGATTTGGCTTCATCGGATGATACTGATATCGCACTTGTCACTCAACTTGATACAGGAAATCAATAATATTTCAATGATAATATGGATACTTAATCAAACAAAGTACCTAGGTGCTCAAAAATGTGTGTTAAATTGAAAAAGCAAGTTCTCAATAAAATACTTCCCGAGTATAAAAAAATTACAGTTTTTGCGATTTTTGTATTTGACCGGTCATTTGACGTCAATTGACGTCAATTGACCGGTCAATTGACCCAAAAAGTATTTGACCGGTCAATTTCCATCCCTACTCTGTCCTCACGTTTAGATACTTCCCCTCCAGATCACAGGCAGATACTCATCACTCTGTCCTCACGTTTAGATACTTCCCCTTCCGATCACAGGCAAATACTCATCACTCTGTCCTCACGTTTAGATACTCCCCCTCCCGATCACATGCAAATACTCATCACTCTGTCCTCACGTTTAGATACTTCCCCTTCCGATCACAGGCAAATACTCATCACTCTGTCCTCACGTTTAGATACTTCCCCTCCCGATCACAGGCAGATACTCATTACTCTGTCCTCACGTTTAGATACTCCCCCTCCCGATCACAGGCAAATACTCATCACTCTGTCCTCACGTTTAGATACTTCCCCTCCCGATCACAGGCAAATACTCATCACTCTGTCCTCACGTTTAGATACTTCCCCTCCCGATCACAGGCAGATACTCATTACTCTGTCCTCACGTTTAGATACTTCCCCTCCCGATCACAGGCAAATACTCATCACTCTGTCCTCACGTTTAGATACTTCCCCTCCCGATCACAGGCAAATACTCATCACTCTGTCCTCACGTTTAGATACTTCCCCTCCCGATCACAGGCAGATACTCATTACTCTGTCCTCACGTTTAGATACTTCCCCTCCCGATCACAGGCAGATACTCATTACTCTGTCCTCACGTTTAGATACTCCCCCTCCCGATCACAGGCAGATACTCATTACTCTGTCCTCACGTTTAGATACTTCCCCTCCCGATCACAGGCAGATACTCATTACTCTGTCCTCACGTTTAGATACTCCCCCTCCCGATCACAGGCAAATACTCATCACTCTGTCCTCACGTTTAGATACTCCCCCTCCCGATCACAGGCAGATACTCATTACTCAGTCCTCACGTTTAGATACTCCCCCTCCCGATCACACGACTCATCACTCTGTCCTCACGTTTAGATACTTCCCCTCCCGATCACAGGCAGATACTCATTACTCTGTCCTCACGTTTAGATACTTCCCCTCCCGATCACAGGCAAATACTCATTACTCTGTCCTCACGTTTAGATACTCCCCCTCCCGATCACAGGCAGATACTCATTACTCTGTCCTCACGTTTAGATACTTCCCCTCCCGATCACACGACTCATCACTCTGTCCTCACGTTTAGATACTTCCCCTCCCGATCACAGGCAGATACTCATTACTCTGTCCTCACGTTTAGATACTTCCCCTCCCGATCACAGGCAAATACTCATTACTCTGTCCTCACGTTTAGATACTTCCCCTCTCGATCACAGGCAGATACTCATTACTCTGTCCTCACGTTTAGATACTTCCCCTCCCGATCACAGGCAAATACTCATTACTCTGTCCTCACGTTTAGATACTTCCCCTCCCGATCACAGGCAGATACTCATTACTCTGTCCTCACGTTTAGATACTTCCCCTCCCGATCACAGGCAGATACTCATTACTCTGTCCTCACGTTTAGATACTCCCCCTCCCGATCACAGGCAGATACTCATTACTCTGTCCTCACGTTTAGATACTCCCCCTCCCGATCACAGGCAAATACTCATCACTCTGTCCTCACGTTTAGATACTCCCCCTCCCGATCACAGGCAGATACTCATTACTCAGTCCTCACGTTTAGATACTCCCCCTCCCGATCACACGACTCATCACTCTGTCCTCACGTTTAGATACTTCCCCTCCCGATCACAGGCAGATACTCATTACTCTGTCCTCACGTTTAGATACTTCCCCTCCCGATCACAGGCAAATACTCATTACTCTGTCCTCACGTTTAGATACTCCCCCTCCCGATCACAGGCAGATACTCATTACTCAGTCCTCACGTTTAGATACTTCCCCTCCCGATCACAGGCAGATACTCATTACTCTGTCCTCACGTTTAGATACTTCCCCTCCCGATCACAGGCAGATACTCATTACTCTGTCCTCACGTTTAGATACTTCCCCTCCCGATCACAGGCAAATACTCATTACTCTGTCCTCACGTTTAGATACTCCCCCTCCCGATCACAGGCAGATACTCATAACTCTGTCCTCACGTTTAGATACTTCCCCTCCCGATCACACGACTCATCACTCTGTCCTCACGTTTAGATACTTCCCCTCCCGATCACAGGCAAATACTCATTACTCTGTCCTCACGTTTAGATACTTCCCCTCCCGATCACAAGCAGATACTCATTACTCTGTCCTCACGTTTAGATACTTCCCCTCCCGATCACAGGCAAATACTCATTACTCTGTCCTCACGTTTAGATACTTCCCCTCCCGATCACAGGCAGATACTCATTACTCTGTCCTCACGTTTAGATACTTCCCCTCCCGATCACAGGCAGATACTCATTACTCTGTCCTCACGTTTAGATACTCCCCCTCCCGATCACAGGCAGATACTCATTACTCTGTCCTCACGTTTAGATACTCCCCCTCCCGATCACAGGCAAATACTCATCACTCTGTCCTCACGTTTAGATACTCCCCCTCCCGATCACAGGCAGATACTCATTACTCAGTCCTCACGTTTAGATACTCCCCCTCCCGATCACACGACTCATCACTCTGTCCTCACGTTTAGATACTTCCCCTCCCGATCACAGGCAGATACTCATTACTCTGTCCTCACGTTTAGATACTTCCCCTCCCGATCACAGGCAAATACTCATTACTCTGTCCTCACGTTTAGATACTCCCCCTCCCGATCACAGGCAGATACTCATTACTCAGTCCTCACGTTTAGATACTCCCCCTCCCGATCACAGGCAGATACTCAATACTCAGTCCTCACGTTTAGATACTTCCCCTCCCGATCACAGGCAGATACTCATTACTCTGTCCTCACGTTTAGATACTTCCCCTCCCGATCATAGGCAAATACTCATTACTCTGTCCTCACGTTTAGATACTTCCCCTCCCGATCATAGGCAAATACTCATTACTCAGTCCTCACGTTTAGATACTTCCCCTCCCGATCACAGGCAGATACTCATTACTCTGTCCTCACGTTTAGATACTTCCCCTCCCGATCACAGGCAGATACTCATCACTCTGTCCTCACGTTTAGATACTTCCCCTCCCGATCACAGGCAGATACTCATTACTCAGTCCTCACGTTTAGATACTTCCCCTCCCGATCACAGGCAGATACTCATTACTCTGTCCTCACGTTTAGATACTTCCCCTCCCGATCATAGGCAAATACTCATTACTCTGTCCTCACGTTTAGATACACACCGCCTAGCTGCATCTGGTAGTCTGGACTCCTCCCACCAGGGGCCCAACGCTTCACTAACTGATCAAGGTACACGGTCGCTAGTAGGACACTTGTAGCAATATATGGCTCAATTGGGACTGCTTTCTTAGACTTATTAGAGCCGTAGTAACTCATTGTATTGTAGTCTTTAGATTCTCTTATAAAAATATTGGAATCATAGCTAGTTGTAGGTAGTTGTACAAAATGTTTACAAAAATGGTATTTAGTCAAAGTGTCAACTTTTTTACGAAATCGCTGGAAAATGTCCAGTGGCTGTATAACAATGAGAGGTTGATGCTAATGTATAGGTTTTATCATACCTTCAGAATGAAGTGATCAAATAAACATGATTTTAATTTAATACGTGATTACGTTCATTAGGTTACATACACTGTGATTTTGGGAGAGTTCATGCTCCAAAATCGTGATTGCCTGATTTCGTCACTCATTCACCTCTGCATGCATGCCAAGTTTTACTATGTTTGTGTGTATCTAACACTGGATTTGCATTTGCAATTGCATTTATTTTTAACATTCCATTTTGTTTTAACATCTCTCATACGTACCATCGTAATCAGTTTCTAATATCTAATCATAATGTTGACAAACTCAACTCTTATTCAATGTATAACCACATTTACTTATAAATAAGATTATTTCCATGCAGGCTCAACTCAATTCTTCCTGAAAGATGCAACATCAAAGTGATAGAAAAGCAGCTAACATATGTTTGACATTACTCATGGAAGCACTAGCACACTAGAATAGAATAGAAGTACTTCTGATAGTGCTGTGCATAGTCAGCTGCAACTATTTGGCATAAAGCTTTAGAAGCTTTAACTATGCATCTTGGTATTTCCAAAGTCCGTTTTTTGCCAGTAGTTCTCCAAGAGAGGGAAATAGAAAAGTGTGAAGGACCAGCTTTTTATAATTATGTGATATTTTATGATATTGTAGTAAAAACTAAAATATAAGATCAGTTTTAGAAGCATACAAAAATAGATGATTAAGAGTACCTACATTTCTCTACAAAACTTTCCATAACAGTATTAGTATTTATTTGGCTATAAGATTTTAGAATAGAGAGATAGCATTTTAGTTGTAGTTGTGTATTTGCAAAGGCAGACTAATAAACTAGAATGTTTTTCTGTAGTTTGTGACATTCTCTAATTGTTTGTGTGTTGGTGTTCAGGCAAAGACAGCAACGGCTTGTCCCAGAAAGAGCGCGAGGAACGAATACGCAACTTGCGCGACCGCCAAAACGAGGAGCGCCAGAAGAAGCTAGAGGAGCTCAAGAGTCAGGCGCTCGCGGCGCAGAAATTCCGAGAGCAGAAGGAAGAGGAGCGGCGGCGCAGGATAGAAGAACTCCGCTCCCGCGACAACGACAGGCGCTACCAAGTCGAGGAGCGGAAACGACAAATCTGGGAGGCGGAGAGAGACAGGCGGGAAGCCATCTTACGCAAGAATCAGGTATTGCTGTGGAGAAGGTGAAGTAGAACTTTTAGACAAGTTAAAGCTTGGAGAACACTTTTTCCCGACTCGTATTATAATTTTATTCCACCTATTAAAATGTTATGTATTCCATAGTCAAACTAGAATATCTTGCATTTATTATTACATTCATGATTCATTCAGATTACCCCTAACATTTGTCTCCATCTTGCAAAGAAATATCTGAATTTAGTAAGCCAATCTTTTTCCTAGTTTTATTTCTGCAATTACTCTGGCTTAAACTTCCAAAGACATTAAGTACCCATCTGTAAGCTTTAACTGATTTATTTTTAGTGGCATATGATAGTATATGAACTGGTATTTATATGACAGCCTGGAAAACTTGATGTAAAATGAAAAGCTCTAAAAACTCAAACTCAATTACCTACCTTTGCCGACATTTTACAATCCAGTCATCTGAAATCCTCAATCAGCCGGCCTTAATCCTCTTTCTACCTGCGTCCCGTAATCCACTTACCCGACTTATTATCGGTTGATCCTCCATTGATCTTATTATCGTGATTACTCTTACGAAGGGAATCTCAAGTCAAGAGAATAACCCAATTCCCCATGTAATTCCTGGCTTCACTGAGTAATGAATTCATGTTCAGAATGATGTAGCTCTTGATACATTTCTGGGAGAACTGGAATATGTTTTTATATTTGATGGAGAACTCCTACGACAATTGAAGACAAGTATCACATGAATGAGTATGACTTTTTAGGTTTTTTTATGATTAAAATTTAAAAATAAATATAAACTTTTCATCAAATCTTTTTTGGTTAACGATGAAAGGTAGTATGACCTGATTGCCCTATGCCCCACATGAAGGTAAAAATACTCAACTGATCAGTTTATCCTGTCATTAAAGTGAACTTCTGATACATATAAAGTTGTAAAATCGCATACATTTCTCAATAAAAGCACAAAGTACTCTTTGTGGTATACTCTACACACCTTCTCTTATTGTACAGATTTGTAGTATAATATCATATCTTGCTCATAGATTGCATTCTGGTATTTATTTTACATGCACTCCTTTATATGTACCTATCAGTGTTATTGATTGTTGTTGAGTCTCTGCTAATCACATCCATGTTCTCCAGGAGCGGGAGGCCCGTGTCGACACCAAACGTCGCAATGAACGCAGCTCGATAGTGTTCGCGTTCGGCAGCTCGACGCCACGCATGCTCGAGCCGGCCGACACCGGCGGCTCGTTCTGGGGGACGCGACGCGCGACCTCCACGAGCAACGTGATGATGTTCTCGGCGGTGCCGCTGACGCGCCGCTCCTCGGAGAGGGAACTCGACGGCAGCAAGAAGCGGGCGGCCTCGGCCAGCGGACTCGATCGCAAGCCGGAAGATGGTGAGTAGCGGCGGTAGACGAGATACGTCGTTTCATAGCACAATTTTAGGCGGATCAAATATAAGCTGTACAAGTTTGTTATAGCCAAGTCATGGTACAGGTCTTTCTATATCCAGCTTTCAGGATTCTACCTTGGGTTAACCTTCTATTAACATTATTGTAGAAAATGCAACGACAGTTCAAAATATTCTTTTCTACACCAAAGTAGGTTCATTTGATATTTTACTGAGCTCTAACAGTGCGGTTTTGACTTGCAAAAGAGAGTATATATCCATAAAATTGAGTTGTGACTTAGAATAAGCACATGCATAACTGTAGTGTGCAAGGGGGGGCGGGGATGTTTATGGATCTCGTATATATCTAGCTTTCCAACGTACTAAAGTTCAGCTTCTGAAGCGCGTTAATGTTGGCATGTATTTAGCGACATGCATGTGTACTGAAAGTCTTTTATTGTCGACAATACCGTTCTTTATATTGTTTTTGGATGTTTGATGCATTATTGTATGTTTAAGATTTTTTGATATTCCCTCATCATGTAGTGGATGGATTTTGAATATATTATTCAACCAGATCTGCAAATCATTTTTCATATCATTTTTTGTAACCCATGTTCAAATAATTAGTTATTCTTGCCAACAGTAAATATAACACATGATTCAAATGAAATTATGAGACCCAATTAAAAAATTACCCAGTAAATTGTTTATCATACACAGCATTTTCTATGCTTCTTGTGTGTTTGAAGAAATTAATATATATTATATCATAAATATTTAGTTGTAGAGTTGGATCGAGTGCAGTGTTTGCAGTGTTAGTGTCTTTTTTGGCCCTAAAAAGGGTGGAGGGTGGCAACAATTCATTTGTTGAAAGCACTGCACATGGAGGCCAATTCTAGAGATTACACATTTTGAAACCATTTACGTTTGCAGCGTATATATAACTTAAAAACTTTTTTTTTTTTACTTTTTCAACACTGCAAACGTAGGCGGTTTCAAAACGTGAAAGCTTAAGAATTAGCTCAAGAAGGGTGGTCATTCTAAATATCCTTGTTATCTCATATCAATTAATACGAAGTCACTACCAAATAGATAGCTCTCCAATGGGCAGTGAGTCCGTATCATGTGAAACGAGATGACAGAGGAAATTTAGAAGAGCCCTCCAGGTTTTGAACTCCCATCTCAGTCGTTTAGCCGAGGATTGAAGAATTATCTTAAAGTCAGCCTTGAAGAAATGCAGTGCATATTGCAGGCGTTTGTTTTGCAGATGCGCGAATGTGCACCTCAATGTACGGTGTTTTCCACTGGTCCGAGCCGACCGAACCCGATAAAGTTTCCGAGCCCCTCCCCTCCCAGAAGACCGTATCGAACACGAACGAAAGCACCCCTCAGGTGCCGGAGAAAGAGTTGACTCCCGTCGTAATGCGTCGACGCTATAACAATGTCCGCAACGCGAGTAAGATGAGCGGTGAGTCATGTTCAGCGTTGCGTTGCGTTGCGACAGACGTGATAGCTGCCTACAAACACACTGCCTCTGGCATGACTCACACAGTTGCTCAGTTGTTGATTACGAGCTAATTTATTAAACCAGCATATTTCACTAATAATTATTATTTCTGTTCAGCTTTATTATTCTCACATAATACAATTTCTTAAAATTAATCTCTACATATTCGTACATTTTTCTTTGTTTTGTTATTGACTTTTATCTCTCTGCTCAAGTAAATATGTCGTGCCCTTGCTTGATAACATAGAGATGTTGATTGTAGCATGACAACTTCTGGAATGCTGTAATAATGACTGATATTTATTTGCAGATATGGAGCATCCTGTAATACCTACTGCTGTGTATTGTGTTGAACACTTCATATTTTCTCTTAATTATTATTTATTATATTATTTCATGGCTCATGAGAGTATTTTTTAATTATTTGTGTGTTGATTTTATTAATTTTTATTCCACTTGTCTTCGGCATGTTATTAAGCATTTTTAAAATACATTACATATACTCAATTAACATGTCATAGACAAATAACTTTTTTCAGATCATAGTGCATTTATTTAGTTAGTTTGTGTTACATGTTTTACCTACTATGGAGGTAGATTATGTGGACAGGCAAAAGATATTGTTTTGATCTATTGATTCCAAATAAATCTGTCTAGAACAGTCATAATAATTAATAAAGTATAAAATTACAGTGGACAGTGATTGATTCATCAGAAATACAATAGTGCCCAAAAGTAAATAATTTGAACTTTGTTTTGTATCCAGATTTCTGTGTATTGTTTTTAAAACATTGGCAAAAGTTAAGTGGCAAAGAAATTATTTAGTTGATCATCCAGATTCCAGATATTATAGAGATTACAGAGCTTCCATGTCCAAGAATTCTAAATCGGGTTTCTATATTTTAGGTGAAGAAGTGGACGGCGGAGCAGGAGGCGACGCATCCGGCTACACGCGAGTCCACCGCAAGCGCACCGACCTGATGCCGACGATCCCCTCCCCCCGGGACACCACCCCCTCGCGTCCCGCCTCGGTCCACCTCCAGAACCGACCGTTCAGCCGCTCTCCAGGTAGGGCCTTCTCGATGTCGCGTCTCGATCAGCTCTCCAAGCCGCGGCGGCCCCCCGTCGCCGAGAAGGTCGTCGTGGAGAAAAAGAGCCTGGGCGCGGCGCCCACTAGCGTTAGTCGTAGCATGAGCCATCTAGTGGCGGGCGGCGAAGGTAAACCTCGGACTGCGTTGCGGAAGAACGACGCGTCGAGGAGCATGTCGCAACTGTCTCCCGCCCCCCCGATACCGCCCCCCAGGCCGACGAGGGCGGAGAGGCTGCGCAAGAGGGCCAGGGAGGTTGCCAACAGCAATAGGGAGAAAGGTAAGTTGGGATGTCGCATGGACTGGCAGGATTCAATTTTTGACACCCAACGGTTTGATTTCGAAAGGGGTAGTTTTTTTTATACATTAGTTTTTGACACCAATTGTTTTGACTTGTATACTAGGGAAATTTGGTGGTTTATTTGGGTTTTGATTTTCGTTGAGTTTTGGGACCAAAGTTCTGATATCCATGATAATAATTAATAAGCAATCCCGTTTTAGGGACACTTAGAAAAACACAAATTTGGTTTTGTTGCCACAGTATTTTATTTGATCAACATTAAGCAGTAGAAAATTGCATTCACGGTTCTAGTCATTGTTTCAACTTTTCAAGTATGTCACGACTACGAGTATGCTCTCGACTACATTTCCTTATTGATTACGATTATAATAATTTATTTGATTAGTCATTGCCAGACTTGGGTAAATTACTTTTAAAAAGTAGTGAGATTATATTACTTATTACTTGGAAAAAAATGTAATAAAATTACTGGTAAATTACTACTTCAAAAATGTAATGAAATTACTTTACTTTTTAAGAGAAAAAGTAGTAAAATTACTCTCAAAAATTACTTTTTCCCGAATTTTTAACCAAAGCGAAAATTATTGGAAGGGGATACAAAATAAGAGTGTTTGAGAAGTCATTATAAGAGCAAAGTCATTTTAAGCCGTTTCCGTTTGACAATTTATTACCATTATTTTGTACTTTGTGTGACTTGCGTAGTGGAAATTCAAAAATAAGCCTGCTGAGTGTTGTTATCTGTCAATATTTTTGAAAAATACATACAAGCGGGAAAATGTGGGCGAGACTCACGGTAACGCGTTACAAACGTCAAATTACTCTGATAAATGTAGTGAGATTATATTACTTACCTATTATTTGGAAAAAAATGTAATGAAATTACTGGCTCGTTACCCAAAAAAGTAATTTCGTTACAGTAACGCGTTACTTTCGTTACGTTACTACCCAAGTCTGGTCATTGCTTAATTTTCTATGTACAAAATGATAAATCCTATAATGGTTGGTACAAGTTACCTAAAATCTGTTATGGAAATGACGACTACGTCCACAAATTGAATCCTGGACATCAATGGTGCATGTGCATCTATTATTTGTTTAGTGGGATTGCAAATAATTTGGGGCTTTTACTTATTTGCAAATATTTTATTTTGTTTCATAAAAGAGTTACATTAAAATTAAAATACTTTGTGGGATTCTTTTAACACTACTTTTGTAATGAACTACTAGTAATTATTGATAATTCATCAGAATTAGATGACCTATTGTGGAGATTGATTATTATACACTTTCTTGCCCATTAGTATTTTATGTTCATGGTTGGTTTCCCCTTTATGGTGAATGTCCTATAAATACTACCATTAATATGTACCAAAGGGAACAGTAAAAGAATGTTCAGTTAGTTATGTGATAAATCTTACAAATCCATAGTTAAAATAACTTTGTAAAACTATTAATAACTGCCTAAAGTAACTCTTCGCTTATTATTTTATTTCAGTGACATTGTTTGTTGGATTATTAATATTAATAATATTTTCAGGATTTGAATTAATCATGCATGGTGAACACTAATTTGGTTATCGAGGTGTGCTTCTTATGAATGTAGAATTGTTTGACTTGACTTTTCCATTCAACTCAACATGCTTCTGTAAGGTTTTGTGAGTGTCTTGCTTGCTTTCGTACAAAAGCTTTCTTCATTAACTTTTAATGTTTTCATACTTATTCTTTGCTACTTCTGACATGCTTGCTGGAAGCTAAACATTGCTCTTGGTATTATTGATACTTACTAATCATTACCAATGCTTTAATAATAACAGGCATAAGGCGGCATAAGGAACTCACAATAAAACGTAAGTATATTAAACGTTATCTAATCCAGCTCAGAGAGGTGAAGGTGTGATCTTCAAATTCTCTTAACCAATCAGGTAAACCTTTTATATTACCTATAATTTTATACCTTATAGGCTTATATTAACAGTGATATCTTTGGTGATAGAACTTGAGGTCGGGTTTCACCGCCTTCCTTACTGTTTGTATTGGATGGCGTTCCAGAATGCTCCTTTCATATTGTTCTACTTTTCATTCTTGTATTGGCGTCACGATAGATGAAGGACAAAACCTTCATAAAGTGACCCGCAGTCGATCTGTGGATTAGGATTTTCTTGAAAAACAGGTATTTTACGAACCCCTTAGCGAGCTCAACCCAAGAGAAGGCTCGGCATGAACAATGGGGAATTTACAATGGTGCGCACGCAGGTAAAGTAGGGGACGGGAAAGTAAAAATACCCTTTTCCAATCCACAGATCGACTGCGGATGACTTTACCTTGCTGCATGACATCAAAATAAGAGCGTAGCATATAAGAGCATATGATCATTTGGACACGGCCTTTCCGCAATTAATCTAAATGAAACTCTGGGGCAAGTTTTGAAGAAGAGTGAAACCTGGTCTTGGTCCTGAAATAAATTAATAATTTCGCTGCCTCCTCATATGCTATACAATTTCCAACTTGCGAATCTGTAAATACTTTGCAGACGTTTTCATGTAAAACTGTCAATCGGAGAAATCCATGTTAAATGTATAAAATATGAGAAAGTATTCCTCCTCCTTATATTAAGAAATTAGTGATCGTTTGATTTGGCACATGCTACGAGCTGACAATCCTTTCTTGAACAAAGGTCGGTGCGGGGAAATGGTGAAGGTTGACCAGTTGATTGTATTCGTTATGTACAAATTGACTGCCTACCTACCCTAACCCTTGTTGTTAACTTGATCTCTGGTGACGGTCACATGTATATGTAAAGTTCTGTAATCGTTTGACATTTTTTGACAAGTGTTGCTAGTTAGACTGCACATTTAAAAGTAGGTAACTGGTAAATACTTTGTAGACCTTAATCTTGTTAATATCTGCACAAGTACTACTTAGTAGTCTTAACTAAAGCATCAGATACAAAATACTATAGATATTATGATTAAAATATCGCTCAACAGCGAGGTTATCAGCGCCAGATACAAAAGAAACGAATAGGAGACTGAGGAGTTCTTGACGACTTGAAATTAAGAAGGAACAAGTATAAATAGTCGAGATTCCAATGAATCCGCCCGCCAACCATGCATCTAATAACCCCGCTTGTACATACCCCCGATACCTCGCCTTAACTCTCGCTTCACTTGGCCCCCGCCCTCTAGGTCTCCGCTCTGGCGAGATAACGCCGTCGCGGCCGGTGTCCTCGATGAGTCAGCAGAGCACGACGAGCGTGAACACGTCCGGCGTTAGTCTACGTCATCGGCCGATGGCGGCGCCGCGCAAGCCTCGGCCGTTCAGCATCGCGGTCACAGGAGTCACGCAGGAGAACGAGGCTCGGCCGGCCACTTATAGACATAGTGAGGCTCGCTAGCGCTTTACTCTTACCTTCGCTGTTAGGTGAAATGCAGAAGAACTACGGTTCAACGTTATTGTGGAAACTACTCCAGTTCTTTTTACTTCGCTTTATGTCAGAAGTAACAAGTTTCAAGTAATATTTTGGGAAATGGCATGATCATAAATCAAAGATTATCCTGTGTAAATAATTGATTAAAATTTTAAGTAGTGGCAAAGATGGGAAACTATCCAGAGCCAAAATCTATTCCTATAAATGAAATTTCCCCAATAAGTGGATCCATTAAATCATTTTACTTTTATTGCCTTTCCTTTTGATTTTAAATGTTAATGATTTAACTTCTTATGATTTATATATATAAAATTAATGAAGTAACGAGAATGAGATTATCGTGTTCCTCTGCATTCTACTAGAACCCAGCTTTTGCATACTATCGGTTCACTTCCTATGATTTGCAGTGAACTATGTACATACAGACACAGTTCTTCCGCTCGCTCTTTAACCTTTCTCTTTGCACTTCATTTACAAATGAGTTCTCAATCGTGCACAAATTTCTCTCTTTTGTACATTTTATTTTATTTTGATTATTGTCTATAGAATTTTATTGCAGATAAAATGAAAATTCACTTGTACAGATATATTGCACACAGATTTAGTAATGTTAGTTTAAAATGAGTCTCTTTATTGAATTCTCTTCTCTGGTCAGTGTTTTGTTTTAATTCCCATGTTCTTCGTATTGTTTTTCTCATGCCACGTAACTTAATTGACTTGTCTCAACAGGTATATCTGGAGAAATTCGATCTTCCAAAGCGATGGCAGCAAGCGTGGAGCGAATTGAGAATGCAAAGCCTCCGATACCGAAACCAAGCTCGGCGAAAAAACCCGCGACAGCCCACCCCAAACCTGACACACCTGCCCGCCGTGCAATCAAGTCCGCTAAAACCACACCCCGAGCCACCCCCAAGGCCACCCCCCTTCAGTCCCCGGGCACAGAGGTCCCACCACCTATATCACATGAGCAACCTGACACGAAGAAAGAGAACAAAGTAGAAGATAAGGCGAAGGAAGAGGTCAAAGTAGAGGCTAATTCAAATGGAGTTGAAGTTGAAAATACGGGTTCCAAAGTCGAGGTAGTCGATGAAAAAGTCATTTCAAAGCCAGAAGATGTAGAAGTAGTGGCACAAACAGTGCAGGCACCAGAAAAACCGGTCGAAGAAGCTCCGAAGCCAGTCGTTGTGGACGTGAAGCCCATCGAGAAGGAGGAGAAACTTGTCCAGGTTCCGGTTAACAAGTTGGTCGACAGCGTTATGGACAAGATGGAGGAGGAAGTGGACATGACGGCGTCAATGATCGCCAAGACACGCATCACGACCGAGGAAGAAGCGAAGGCTGCGTTGGCCGAGCGCAGGAGACTCGCCAGGGAGCAGGCCGAGCGGGAAGCGGAGCTCGAGAAGCAGCGCATCGAGCAGGAGAGGCTGGACGAGATCGAGCAGCAGAGGATCGAGGAGGAGGAACAGATCAAGTTTGAGGAGGAGCAGCTGAGGCTCGTCGAGGAGGCCCGACGTTGCGAGGAGGCGAGGCTACTGCAGGCGATCCAGGAAAATGAGAAACAGCAGGAAGAAGATAGGAAAAGGAGAGAAGAAGAAGCAAAGGCTAAGCTGGAGAGAGAGGAAGCAGACAAGAAAGCAAGGGAAGAAGCAGAAAAGTAATTATTCATTTATTTCCTCTTGTTTCTCTTGATTATGATGTCGATGAAACGATACGGTTACGGTTTATGTTTGTTTTTGTAGGCTACGTCTAGAGATGGACGAACGACTGAAGAAGGAGGAAGAAGAGCGGGTGACTCGACGTAAGCGCGTGGAAGCTATCATGCTTCGCACGCGAGGCAAGGGAAACACGCCTGCCAACACTCCCACTAAGGTAATTGCGAATTACGTTCCTCATCAACCTGCTAATTCCATAGATTTATATTTATTTGTCTTGTGCCCTAAAATTATAAACGAATGGTAGTGATGTTGCATATTGATTGATATGTTTGATATCCCAGAAGTTTAAATACAGTTACTGATGGTTTTTCTTCACAAGATACAATACAATATACAATAAGAATACACAAGATACAATAAGAATGGAAGATCAACGACTCGATTGTTGAATACAGACCAATTGTGTACCTATTTTATGTGCTCAATAAATTACATTATTATTATTATTATTATTACATATGCATCTTTTTCTGAAACCGTTGCTCTTGTTACTTAGGATGGTGATTCCGAGGGAGACGAAGGCAAAGACATAAGTCCGTCGGACGAGGTGAAGACCGACATCAAACAGTCTGCGATGTTGGCAGCCTCGTCGGCCGACAACCACGTCGCCACCGGCAACGGCCAGCAAGACCTCCTCGGCGACCCCCACGAGAACGGCGGCACGGCGATCACGTCCAGTGCTAGTAGTGAACTCTTGCTAATAGACAATACAAACGGGAAACCTATGGAAATAAGCGACGAAGACTTAAGTAGTGATCGTCCGACAAATGGCCACCAGAACGGCGTGGAGTACAATAATTCAGTAGACTTTGTCAATGTAGATAATATGTAAGTATTTTGAGTTTGTAATGATTAATGAAATGTCACATTGCTGTACATATCTTCTCTGCTTTCCTCTCTTTCCTCTGTATTTTTTGGGGGGTATCGCTTATTAATACATATGTATTGGTATTTCTGAAACTTATTATTATGATATTTGTTCTGCATACGAATACAACTACTTATATGGTTACAACTTCAAAAAAGAAACATTGATATTGTGATTGAAGATCAATACTAATAAAGCAAACATCAATTACATAGTACCTACCTACTTTTGGAATCATAAACATTTCTAGATATTATTATTGGAAGTCTTCTCCTTATCTCTATCATTGATAAGATACCAATAGAATAGGACTAGTTAGTGATACAGTCTGAGATATCTTAGTTTTTATGAAATGTTACAATTTCCGATAAACCGGATACTACGTAAATATAAATAAAGTACATGAAGTCTGAGAAGTTTCGATTACTCTTATCACCTCTAGAAACAGGTTCAATTTTAGAATTTTTTATTTGGCATTCGGACTTTTTTCGGTTTTGTAGAATCTTCAACGTAATAGTGTCATTGAATGTAACCCTGTGACTGTCTATCCTTAGTTTTTATTTTGACCTGTAGAGCACTTTATGAAATACCTGCGCCAATCTCTTCCAGGAAACAAAACAAACCGAGCAACAACTTGCTTGATTTCTCCGAGTTCGAGTCATTGAGCAACGTTGATGAGTCTTCAACGTCCACTACTGGATTGGATCAGATAATGACTCCGACTTCTGGTAAATTCATTCACGAAGACAATGTCAACTCTAATATCATGAACGGACCTAACGCTCCGTTTATTGCATTCTCCGACAACTTGACAAAAAAACAAGACTCGAATGTGGTCTCTGGTAAGAATAATTAACATTTCATGACATCATGAAACAAGATCGTCAATTATTAAAAATAACGGCTCTAATCTTTCGTAAATTTTTTCAGATCTTCTGTCATAACTTTGAAGAAAGTGTAAACTGCATTGGGTTGAACTGAGTGGGTGTGTAAATACAATCTCAACGAGTGTAATAAAATAAATAACTAATTGAACTCTGTCTATTGTAACATTACACATAATAATAGAACTCGATTCAATTTCTGTAACAATATAAATAATGTTCTCGACAAAACTACAAAGTGCTAGAAATTATACTATATACTGCAATGTAGGTAACACAAATCTGTATTGTAACTGAAGTTAAAGGAACTATATTGCTTGAAATATTATATTTTTGAGGGATGCAAAATTGAGACTTGTTAAAATCTTGCAAAGTGGTGAAAAAAAATGCAGTGCACAAATAAAATAGTATGGAAATGGATGTCACGAATGACTCGATAAAGTTAATTAGCTACATATTGTATTATATACTACTATGAAAATTAATTTTCAATGTCTTCTCTTTGTTTAATTATTGTATATTAATTAATTAATTACTGAGTCAGGAAATTAATTAGAATTGTGGAACTAAAATTGCTAATATCCAACTAAATTGACTTTTTTCATCTAACTTTCTGACATTTTGATATTTTAAGTCTTTTGATAAGGATTACATGTTTGAAAGAATGCTGTGACGAGCTTTATTCCTAGTCAGTTGAAAGCATACGAGTGCATGTATCAAAATGTCAATATTATATATTCACAATGGTATTTCAACACATCTTGACTTAGTGACAAGTGGGTTTTGAGAAATACATTAAAATAATCCTGCGTCATACATTCATAAATGAATTTAAAACTAAATATTATTTAGTATTTTATATTAATTCCAAATAGATAAATGTGGAAAATGCATAATTTTGAATGTGTAGCAAGGCAACTTATTTAATCTACATATTGACTGTCATCAAATACAAAATATTATTTTATATTCAATTTTTTTTGGTGTTGTGTCAACAACCAAGAAATACAATCTAAACTTCAAAGACAGCTTTTTAATATTAATTGAATATTGATAGTAGATATTGATAATCAAAGTGTAATTAATGTTATTTATTAAGAATTTGAAATTTTATCCTCAATTTGCTCCTAAAATATTTCGAGCAAGTAACGTGTAACAGATTTCGCTTTCTCGTTCCTTTCTTTGTGTATAGCTGATGGCATGGATACTCGTAGCCAAGTATATAATCACTGTACATCGGACGATGTAATAATGGTATATATAACACATGAATTGAAGTGCAGATGAGTTGATGTATACTCTTACTTGTAAATGCTTGTATTAAAAATGCTTCGCTATTATTTACAATAGCTCTTTCACTTTACGATATTCCTGCTCCATCCTTTAGATTTTTAGTGATTCAAACAGAAATAATTGAAGTATAAGTACAAAATAATAATAATGATTGTTGTTTTAAAACAAAATTCTGACCATAAAACAAAAAATACGTCATTTGCACAATTTTATCATATTTTCAGTTTGATTATAGTATTTTGAAATTGAAAAACTGCAAACGGCTGTTATAAAACATTCAATTTTTTATTTTTATTAAATAGTTTTTATTAAATACATTTATGCTAATGTATTTCATTTCATACTAAATCCTTCGAAAATCTAAAATATGTTATCAATATTTTTATGTCTGTTTTAAAACAATTGGATTAAGACACATTTTAAATGTACCTACACTCGGCACAACAAAAATTGATAGGTGAACAAATTAGAATGAATGCTATGGTCATGTTCCAAATCAAAGCTTGTTATTATCATTGATAATGAAATGTTAGGTCACCTAGACCTACTAGAGTGAGACAAGGAGATCGCTTGGACTGACTTCTGATGGTGCGATCTAAAAAATTTCAGTCCGGTTTTCAGTCCATCAGATTTCTTGCACGATCAATTTTAGTTGTGCCAAGTGTACCTACCTCCCTAGTTTTGATTAGAACAGCAGTATCATATTTATAGAAAATATTCATAAAGTAGAAGTCTTCATAAATATCTATATAAAGCCAGTATAAATTATTTCATGCCCATTTGCGGCTTTGTCAATTGACTTCTGAACTCGATTACTCATACTACTGGAAACTCTTGAAAAACAGCTTCTCTTTCGTCCGGCAACTCTGATTATGATGTCATACCTCGTCAATCCAAAGGTCTGTCATTTCACGTTGATTCAAAATATCAATTCTTGTTAAAAACATGCGATCTGTTCGACTGAAAGAGTGCGGCTAGTGACAAGTATATGACGTCACAGGAAACGGATGTGTTGCTGGATGGATTGCGTGGCAAGATACACACATGCTCGACGAAAGATTATAATCATCTTCAACACTTATTAGACTCCCTTGCATTTGTTAATGACTGCTTTTAAATGCATGTGAAGCTAACTAAACATTATGTAGTTACGCTTTGTTTGTGTACATAATCGTCTTGCAGAAGCATTCCGATGGAAAACAGGGTGCGGAATTCCTAATCGGTTACTTCATTTTACCGATTTCCAGGAAATTATGTGTGACCACTAACCATTTCCACAATTTATGAAAATAAAATATATCGGTCTAGGTACATAATAAAAACTAATCTCTAGGAACAATGGCGTATCCAGGATGAAATTTCGGGGGGGCCGGACATTACTAATATTTTGAAAAATATAACAGTGGAAAACAGGGGGTTCGGGGGCACAGCCCCCGAGATAATTTTGGATGAAGGTCATTCACTTAGGTGCAATTTTGAATCGCAGTGTATAGCTATTTGGGTGAATTGTTAATTACAAAATACCCAAAAATTGGTCTATATGCAAGTCCGAGGCACACAGACCCGGAAATTTTTTGGAATTTACACGGTCAATTCTAACCATTTTGGAACGTTTTTGACATGATATGACTATTTTTAAGTGTTTTTTTTCACATATTATTTTAAATGTGCTTATTTTCTATGATGAACCCCTGATTTCGGGGGGCCCCCCACTGAATACGCCCTTGTCTAGGAACAACAGCAGTAGGTACTAAACGACAAACGTAAAACAAATAAAACCTAGGCACAATATTTCGAGGGTGTCTAACTAGACAACCCAGTACAGTATCTTCGTTTATATATAGGTACACTTGGCCAAACAAAAATTGAAAGTTCAATAAATCTGATAGGCTGATACATGTAAGATCGCACCATCAGAAGTCAGTCTAAGCGATCTCATTGTCTCACTCTAGTAGGTGACCTCACATTTCAATGATAATAACAAGCTTTGATTGGTTATGGGACATGACCAGCAGTCATTCAAATTTGGTCAACGTTCAATTTTTGTTTGGCCGAGTGTACCTACCTACAATTATATTTTAATAGAATATTTATCGATGAGAAAATTCCATAATATGAATTAATTCTAAACATTCTGTTATCCTGTTCTCGACGATTAGAATCACATGGAATCACCATAGACGGGGACTGCCTCAAATCTTCAAATCTGCACTGGAGCCTATTCAACAACCTATTTTTCATACCCTATTTTTCCTAAGTATTCAATTTTTTATATTTTGTGTTGTTATTTTTGTGTGTTTCTGCACAGGAGTGACCAAGGCACAATAGGGAATTGCTCCGCATGAATACAAAATACCATGATGGACTACTAAGGAACATTTAAATTGTTTGTTTCGATAAGTAATAAATAAATGTTAACAAGTTCATGTTATGACCGTCAGAGCAAATCTAAAACATCGCGAATTGCATTGGTTACCCACAGGCGCGTAAAAAAGGAAAGGAGGGGGAACGGGTGGGGGGGACTGACCCCCCCCCCCTGTCTGGATCCTGACCCCTGCCAGAGATCCTGACCCCCCCCCCCCTGCTAGAGATCCTGAACACCCACAGATATCACCTCCAGATACACAAATGTTTGCACAGATTTGCTTCATTGTGAGGTTGACTTCTCAAAATGTTCTCAAGTTTTGCAATACTAAGTGAACAGAGGTCCAATTAGACAATTCATTTACCTACTCATTTGTTCAACATTGATCATCCTCATGAAAAAAATGTAATAATTACACTTTAAACTATGATACCAAAACACATACAGTTTTTCTTATTGCTTATATTGCTGTTGCTTATTGCAACCTTTTTCAAAGGTATTCCAAAATCGATTCATAATCAATTCTCTTTTACCTACTAGAATTCAAAAATTTCCCTGTCGGGGCATTTGGGGATTTTATCAAATAACCAAATTTACAGATTATATTGCATTTTGTCTAAAGTTTCCCAAGAATATTGCATATCACACATTTTAAATGTCTTTGAAAAGAATGCTAAAATAGCTTCAAATTCGATTATTTGTACCAAAAATTCAAAAAAGGCCCTGCGGGGCTAACTGGGGGGGGGGGGGGGGCGAGCCCCCCTGACCCCCTTGTAGCGGCGCACGGCCTTTTCCTGACATCCATCGATCACCCGATTACTTTGACCCCTCACTCAAACTAAAGTTCCTACGCTTCTGGTCACCCAATGTCAGGGTCAATGAAGATTCACGTGTCACAGAGCCAGGGGTGGGATCGTACAACTAATTATTGTCGACATCGATTGACATCTTATGGCCATGGGCGAATAACATTGACACGTCATAGTCCAGCTTTGATCGAATTGGGGGGGGGGGGATGCGGGGGGATGCCGGATGGGATCCCCGCATGGGAAATATAGTTCCATCCCCCCATAGCGTATTTGTCCTTTTCATCATCCCCCCATGTGAGATTTACTAACAGCACTGTACTTCAGAATAATATCATTTCCAGAGAATTTGTAAATTTTAGCCTCTTGGATGCCATTTGTCGAGATAAAAATAGGTTCAAAATAGCGTCAAAATCGCGGAAAAACGCTCGAAAATAAATTCTGGATTTAAAAAGTTTTCCGAGGCTGTGCGCCACGGACCCGCATGGTGCTGGGGAGCCCCCCCCCCCCCCCCCCCAAGCCGCCCATTGACCTGGTGCAAACGTTTTTTTTGTTTGTAACAATACACCATCCCCCTGTGGACTGTAGTCCAGCCAACACGACCGCCTTCTTCCCACCGTCCACGCCCTATCCCAAAAGTAAGGAAATTACGGGATATTACAAAAAATATATTTGTGTATTCATGGTCATCATTTCATTCACTATCAAGGAAATTCCGATTTTGAATTTACTATAATTATACATCTCCCCCGCCCCCCTCATCCTCGACTCCTGACCTGACTCAGTCCGCTCAGTCATAGTAACGGACAATGTACAATATTTATAGAATTTAGTTATATTATAATTTTAATTAATTTACACAAATAGTTTAAAAGATTTTAAATGTGCAATCTGATTTTTTTAAGATTTTTTTGCATAATAGTGAGCAATTTACTAACAAAACGTACCTAATATTAATCCATCAATAACGAATAACGATGATTTAATTCGACGGAATTGACAGTGTAATGCGACCTTGAATCTTTCAAGTTCCGATCTCCAACCATAAAGCAGCAACCACAGGACATCAACACAAAACAACAAAAACCAACCAAAGACGGGGAACCTTCCATTCTACACCACCCGTTGTACAGCATATTAATTATTACCTTTTCAAGCCACGATCCTGCTCATGACATCATTTCTGACCAATCCGACGGCTGGCATGCGCACACGTGACTCCAGTCGGCTCAATAACTGCTGCAGTGGCAGAGTTTGTCACTAGTCTCTCTGACAGTGCTCGAAGAGGTACCTACACATTTACTCTCTGTTTTATATCATACTGTGAGATAACGACATGGCAACGAACAGGGCGACCAAGTCAGGTTTTGCGGCTGAGGCCCAAAGAAAAGTAAGTAGATATTAATGTATATTCTTTTAAAGAGGTGAATGCTTAGAACATTCGCGCCCTTTCGTTACCGGGTGACTGCACCCTTGCATGGAGTGAACGAAATTTATTACCATATTATTCAACATAACTGCATGTAATCTAATCTTTCCAATGAACATATATATCTTCCTTAAATAGTAATTAATTACCTCATTACTCCTTTTCTACCAACAATGGCAACAAGAACGGTAAGCAGCAGAGTTTAATTGTTTTTAATGCAATTTTGCTAATTAAATAAAAAATCATTTGGTATCGTTTCAACAAGGCTTCATGCTCTCAGTTTTCCCGTATTCTCTTCACAACCCCTACCAAACGAACATCAGTATTATTGATTTTATCCGAAATTTTGACGGTGCAGTCACGCCACACTAGATCACACAGTTTATGTCAAACTGCGTGTCTCTAAAGGTGTGAAAGCGGGATGTTGTGTTGACTTTGTCATTGTTGAGAACTGTACGCCGCCCTAAGTGCTTATACAAAGGAAGCGCCCCGGTATGCCAAGTCAGGGTGAGGGCAGGTGAGGCGGTCTCAGGCAGTCACATAGAATGACGTCATCGCCATAAAAAAAACCTGTTGAATCGTTCGTAGAATGTAAAAGTATGGTGCTCAGTGAGGCTCCATTGTTAGGCAATCATTCGAATTAATTGGCAAGTCACATTTTAGTCAGGAATCAGGATGCACTTTTTTTCGTGTCAGACTATTTTCTATCATGAACTACAATCTTTATCTTAGACATTCAATCAAAAAGATGGGGGTTTTGTAAGTAATCTATCAAAGTTACATATTATCAACTAATTCTCTAATTTGCCTTTATCAACATTTGGAAAGGATTAAGGTTTTTTCTATGATAGTGTTCACTTTATTAGTGACTCAAAGTCTATTTGAATGTATTAATCATTTGCATTCTAATGACTATTTGTAATTATGCACGGATGAAAGATAATATTATGGTAATTGCATCAAAAGCGCAAGGAATGTGGATTTGAGAGTCATGTCATGGACAGTTGAATTAGCAACTTGATATGCCCTCAAGCAAAAACCAAAAGCCGCTTCTCGTGGTCTAAAGTTAATTAGTTGATTTGGTTGGTTATCTGTTGGCGCCAGAAAACTGATTGTTAAAGATCATTAGCCTGGTTTGTTATTGAATAATCACTTTTCGATTGATAATGACGAAAGGGATCGGCGACCGTGAAGGAAGTAGCGATCAGTGATCAATTTGTTAGGTCAATAAGACGGTCAGGTTACATCATCTTTGCATCCATTGCCCTATAAATGTGTACAAACCGCACAGAATACCGCACCTGCTTATTATTAATATTACTGCAAGTGTAACATATTATGTGCATGACTAAGCATTACCATAGCAATTTGATGCACAGGACTAGCTAGAACCTTACACATGTTGTGAATACCTTGTCTACAATAATATTACTGCATTGCGCAATAATAACAAGCTGATTAGGTACCTTTATAGATAATGCCACTCATTTATCCTTATTTATGGTAAATAAGGTATGAGGCACACGATGTAGGAGGGGACAGATAGTAAAAGTCCTTTTCAGGAGTGTCATAGATACCTATTATTTCCGTAGAAAGAAATGGCATTACATTTTCTGAATATCTGATGAAAAATCAGAAAGACTTCTTCTTAATTAAATGTTGCATGGTTATGAAAATTCAACTTGGAAATTGGAATGCATTCGAGAAAAAGAGTTTTAGAACGTTTGGATAACATCGTAATAACCTCACTTCAAGCCTTCAAGGAGACAGTGTGTTCGTTCGATTCGAATCGCGTTTGAAATATCAGCTGTCATGAACGTACAGAAATGTCATTTCAAAAGTACTACATTTGAATGCCCCATTTACTCAATTCGGTGTCTAAAAGCGAACACGTTTTTCTTCAGAAACCTGCCGCTACTGATTTGACTCGATAATTCAATTAGTAGAGGTGTTAATCAACTAATCACACTGACGTATGGTGTTCATTGACCGTCATCTACGCCATATAAGGCCACGTCTTCCACGTATAAAACCTTGCGGGTGAGTCAACTGCGAGCGCCCCACTGACATAATATCTATGCCAGGCTTGAAGATTATTCCTCTACCATATTAGGCATAATGAGAACAACCACTTTCATAACAAGGCGTCTTTCGCAAGGTGAAAAATGTTTTTTTTCTTCAACAGCTTGATTATTGATTGAACATCAAAAAGTGATGGCCGCGTAAATGGCAGCTGTTTTTTCGGATTAATTTGTGTGGTTGTTGCAAAATTATGCGGGTGTAATATTGATAATGAAAGTGCATAAAAAAGTGCAACTTTCGTTTTTTTCAAGTATAGCCTTCAGAAATTATAGAGGAAAACGAAAGATATTGATCGAGTTAAATGGTTATCAAGTTATTGGAGAGATGTCAGACATGGTCAGACTGATTAGAATGAATGCATTGATAATAATGTGCATTATTCGATATCGTATTTGTTGGTGAAATGTCACCTTTCTGGTAAAAAAAACCAAAACTTATAAAATTGTCTCTCTTGTTTCTGTAATCAAATTTTATTATTTTGCCTGCAACGACATATCTATAAATCGAGTTTCCAAAGGTGGTATTAGACAAGCTCATCTTTATTTATTCCAAATTGTTATTGGGAACCTAAGCTGTCAATAAATCAATCTTGCATCAAGTCCTTGTATGTTAGCATGTAATAGATACAAAAATAATCTATAATGAAGGTGCTAGACAAGGTAAAACGCTGCTTATTCCCTGAACAATACTCTAATGATTGATCGAATCTTCACAACTTCAACTGTTTATCAATCATTAATCAATCTATAAAGGCCATTTGGTCTCTGCAGTCTGATTGAATGACCAATAGGGTCACATGGTAGACGAATGTCTTATTCAACGAGCTATATACAAGCCTAGAGCCAGCCAGACAATTGGTTTGAGAGAACGACGTCGTGACCGAAAGATAAAGGTCATCTCATGATAATTAATCGATTGTGTTATTTGTGTGGCGCCATTTTCAATACCTACCTTCAGTCGTTGGTTGAAGAAAGAAACTGGAATTCGGCAAGAGCGAAGAAGAGTTCAAATATTCTGTTTTGGCATCATAGTCGAGGTGAAAGTATGACATTTGACCGCTCTGTGACAGTGCTTATAAATTTCGGTTCTTTCTGAAATTCGTGTTGGTTGTGCGAATAATTTGATAAGTTGTAGTTTTGATGGGGAGGAGGTTGTCGCTCTTCGTAAACTCAACTCTTCATGATGTCTCATTATAATAATGCCATGCATTTAATTGCACACTATACCTATACTCTACTACACCGAAGTGCTCGATGGAAGTAAATCCATATATTATGACTCTACAAGTACAACCATAAAATGAACAGATTGCCCTATCTATCTAGTCTTCGATTCGTTGAAATACATTGATTGTATTTGCCGACCGCATTGCAGTACAATTTGGGATTGCTTATCTTTCAATACTTAATGCTAATCCTTCGGGTAACTCTGCTAACCCCTATTTGTAAGATAACACAATTTTACAGAGATCAGTCGTAAGTAATGACTGACATAATCTTTTATCTTCCAAATGTAATTGGCGATAAAATTAATAATTTTACTTGCGGTAATTAGGCTGTGATGTCATGGCGTTATTGCTAATTTACCCATCATTACCGACAAATAGAATAACATTTCTTTCTAGCTAATGAGTAACATACTTTGAAGAAGCCACAGGTTTGCATCCTGTATTAGAGCATAACGCGAGTCACGACGTTGGGCTGGAATAGTGGGCGTCAGTGATAGTTCTGCTAATGTTGCTCATGAAGACCAGACGAGCTGAGCACTGAGGGACATGCTATTTGATCTGATGAAGTCATTTTAAACACGGCGGCTGCTGGTCAGTGGAAAATATTCACACATATCTGACGCGTAGACCGCAGAATGAAATATTGACTTGAGATCGTCATATCTGTGAATAGCTCTTATCACTTTTGAGAAATGACATAAGATATGAGTTTTTATGAAGGTTAGAACCTGTCATATTAGATCGTACTTTTGGATTGTTTCTTTTGGCAAATAATTCGCTAATAGATTCAATTTGTTTTGGGGCCATCTGGCCGAATGCTATAGAGACCACACTGAATAATTTTTTTAAATATTTTTTTGCTTGGAACAGACGGTGTCGGGTGTTGGTTAGCTCGTGCGAGACTCATATAAAAACATCTTGCGTCATTTGATTGGATGAGACACGGCGGGAAAATAGACGCGTCTCATTGGTCGACGTTCGAAATGCGGGAAAAACCGACGTCCTCATTGGCTACCACACCGCACGAGATAATAAAATGAATAAGGCGCGGTTCTCACTTGGTTAACCACTTTGACCGCTGTGTCAGATGGATGGAAGTGGTAACTTTTGCTGCTTGAAAAAGCACTTATATTGAGGCTCGCTATCTAGACTTTCAGACAGACCGACAGATTTATAATTTATGCCCTTAAAACTTTTTGTACAATCGCCAACATTCACCCGATTCCCGCCATGAAACTTGAGGAGGGAGGCAGTTTTTATGTCAGTAGCTATATAAATATCTACGTACTTCGTTTATGTTAAATTTGTTTTATTTTAAATATTACATCATAACCTTGGCAAAAGTGACTCAGACATTTTACTTCAAGGAAAACGTTGATCAAAAGTGATGTGTTGAAGCTATTTAGAAAGAAAGAAAAGGCCATCTGTTATATTATGAAACCTTGCCTTCATGAGTTACAATAATAGAAAAGGGTGCCACGGACCATCATTATAATACCTATTCCGATTGTTGAACGGTGTTGAACTCCATATTTATTTTTCTTTGTACCAACAATGATGGAGAACTGTCAAATAGAATGGCGCCGTCACAATCATGCACTGATAAGCAATGTCTGTCGAGTCCATTTACATTTGAATATGATTACAAGAAGCATGCTTGGTATTGGGATGAAAGAACGGAGATTACTGCATGTTCCAAATACCACAGCCATGCTTCAGTGGAAAGGAAATGCCGGTATTTCAGAGCATTGAAATCGCTTCTTGGTACCCATCTTTTGCCGGTGAGCTTATGACATCACCACCCAAAACAGTGTTATGTATTTTATTAAGTGGCTTACAAAGAAAAAAAAAAGTTGAGAAATATAGGATTATTAGAGTTGCACGTCTGCTTTTACATTGTTTTAAAACGAAGCTTATCACAAGTGCTTATAGAGTAATATTCTTGGTCTTGAAGTGGTTATTTGCAATCTTTTGTCGTTTCTTGTTTACGTGTTTACCTACAGAAGCTTCATATTCTGCCAAACAAACTGCGATTAGATCACGAACGAAAATTAATAAATAATAATATGCAGGGACGGAAGGCCGTCAACAGACAATGGCGGCACGTATGGGTGTAACAGTAAACAATTACTGTTCAATCATTGTGCAATTAGGGAGTCAGGATAGGTGCCTTCACGTCACGGAAAAAAACAACTTATTTAAACGTTGTTCAAATTTTATCCGACAAAATAATGTTCACGTTTTCGAGTGAGAGGAATGACCCGTGTAATTGTACGAAATAGTTGTCATAGTAAGTCGAAATAGAAAGTCGCCAGACCAAAAAGTTATGCGTGATGAGTTCCATCTCTTCCAGAGCACGAACGCAGCACAGATTGCAGTACGTTGACTTGATGCTTCTGATTGTTCCACGAGGTAAAGAAACGCATGCATCATGCTGCACCTCTTAGAAATATAATAGACCATTTCACGTCGTGGCGCTTTCTGTAACACACTATTAAATTGATGGACAAATAGGTCATTGTTACCACTGGGACAAGGCGATTAAAGAGTCCACTTTATTGTGATTTATAAAGAACGGTATAATAATTGAAGTCTATCTATTGATAGGAAGAGTCACTATTAAAGTTCAATCGCGAATCCGTAGAAAGTTCTGAAGCCAGAGAAATAGTTGCGCTGTCGTTTGAGAAAGAGAGCTCGTCTCTGTATCATCCAGCACACCTGGGATTCGTTCACCTTACATACAGTCGAGCTGGAGAGATAAAACGATCAGGTTTTCCTACAAGGCCAGACCAAGATGGTATTACAATACAAGAGTCGGTACCCTCTCGTACCGATTACGATGGATACCATTCCATATGAGAATATGGGCGACCACTTTTTTCCCATGGACACCATTCCCGGCGTAGCAATTGTTATTATAGCTGGCAATATGGGAACGCAATTCGTTTGAAATTGCGCAGCACGTTCGCGGCTATGGATGTGAAGTGATATGATGCAGTGATCTGATGAATGAATCTTTCTGTTTCAGATCAACAACAAGTACAGCGAGGAGCTCGCCCAGGAATGTCTGGAATGGATCCGGGAGATCACGAATGAGCAGATCAACGTGTCGGGAGATATGGACAACTTCTACGAGCTTCTCAAGGATGGAACTTTATTGTGCAGGTAAATTACAACTGAAATTAGAAATCGTTGGCCAAATTCCTGAAATCTTAAAAAAAAATTATAAGAAAGAAAAGTTTCACCATATTTGTATGATTTGTTCCTATAACTAAACAAATATGCAAAAAATTATAAAGTACATATACCAGGGGAGCATTGAAAGGAAACAGCGTTCAGAGGTTTTGCAAAAGTAATAAATGGAAAGGGTCTGTATTTAATGACGGGTCGAGGATATACGATAGTTTGCCTGTTGATGTAAGGTCTGTTGAAAGTGTAAATTGTTTCAAATCAAAATGTATGGATTGGTTAAGGAAACGTAGTGTATAAAGAGTTATAATATTGTATGTGTATACTAATGGCTTCTGAGCTAACAAATAAATAATAAATAAATAAAATAAAATAAATAAATTTCCATTTTTTTAAATATGGACTTCAAATTGGACAATATCAATAATTCGTAAATAATTTAAATTTTCCAATTTGAAATCGTGTGATGGACTAATTACGGATTCCTTTTTTCTCGCAAAATTATTTTTTTACGAATGAGACAAATTTCGTCATAATGATTTGTATGATTCTTTCTAGATAAATAAATAATTCGTGTTACTATGTTAGTTGCATGACTTTGATATCTGAATCTGCCTTATGTTTTCGTAATGGATCTAGTGACAGTGTGAGTGTACTTTAGATACGTTTGTTTCTATGCACTATAATTGTGTGCTCTTCCCAGAAATGATTACTCTAAATTCTCTACCCACGCATGACCTTGGAGCTTACTTAACATTTAAAACATGCTAACCATTGAAACCAATTGCAGAACTTTTATTTCCTCTTGCCAGTGGCGTGGGTTCTCCTGGAAGTTTCAATTTTATTGCGAGCGTCTCCTTTCAATACTTTTTTTCTTTGTGCTTTTCGCATCCTGTCTAATGAAGTAACTGATCAGGAGGCCAAGTCTTGAAACATACGCCTTCAGGACGCAAACTCTCTTGGACGTCAACAAGTCCCATTTACTATGATCGACATTGAAACATAAAGTCAAGCCACTTATTTGATTGTCATCCAGCAATCTATCGGAAACAATTTAACATTATAATTATTATTACTGATATTATACAGTCGGCAGTCAATAAAACCTTATTCAAAATTAAGCTAACAGTTGACAGTAGATTTCAAGGTCGTCATTCTTACATTGAACGGTACTTATTGATGTCCGAGAGCGTTTGCGTCCTGAATGCGTAAGATTCAAGACTTGGCCTCCAGGCCAATATTTTCACAAAAGATGAATATTTGTAATGTTCGTCTTATTGGTTTCTAACAAGATCAGTCCCTTGGTTTCACTGGGATATTGATTTTTACACTCTGATTTACTGATGGATAATCTGTTTGAAAAGCTGTGGTCAAGGTCTTGGGTGCATTCATATTCACCGAGCATTTTCCTAGATTTTAATTATGTGTATTAATTTGACAGATTAGTGAACCAAATTCAAGCCGGCTCAGTGAAGAAGATCAATGAGAGCAAGATGGCGTTCAAGTGTATGGAGAACATCAACGTCTTCCTGGAAGTGGTGAAGGCGCTCGGAGTTCCCGCCCAGGAGACCTTCCAGACCGTCGACTTGTGGGAGCGTCAAAACCTCAACTCTGTAGTCATTTGCCTGCAGTCCCTCGGCAGGAAGGTAAACTTCAATTCGATTTTTGGAAAATATTCATCAAAATAAAATACTACCGGGGTGTGGTCTTTTCCTGTTCATGAGTTATTGCCTAATTTTAAGAGACAATCTCAAGGTCAAATTTTATCTATACTTAAACGCATTGCCACAATGCATTTTATATCAATAATTTTCTGCCATCCAGTATCACCAATTACCTACATAACATACATGGTTGTGCCGAATGGAGATTACATATATTTCAATATTAAGCATTAGTAATTACCTTAGGTAATTACTTCGTCAGTGAATTGGCCTAAAGTTGACAAACATTTCCTAAAGTCCAGTCATGAAAAACCAGTCGAAAAGAAAATGAGGAGACCTCATGCTGCTCATTTACTCATTGCATTGTTAACAATTTGTCTTTTCGTATGCAATTTAGCTGAAAATTAGTTCAAAAGTTTAGACATGTAATATTTTACAAATCTAATTGTTTTTCTTGAATTTGTGCATATTCATTGAAATGTGGAGTATTTTTACGTGTCGATGTAAATGTTTGATGTAAAATATTACCCCAATCACAAGAGCCTAACTTTTTCACACAATTGCACGAAATTATAGAAAACCAGGATTGATTTTACTTCTTTGTTATTTGACTCGCTTTCTTGACATGTTTCTAACGAAATGTGTTTTGTTTGTTTTAGGCCGGCAGTTACGGCAAGCCAAGCATCGGCCCCAAGGAGGCTGACAAGAACGTACGAAACTTCAGCGATGAACAAATGAGGGCTGGCCAAGGTGTCATCAGTCTACAGTACGGCAGTAACAAGGGGGCCAACCAGAGCGGGATCAACTTCGGTAACACTCGACATATGTGAACGAGCGTTACAGCCTTTACCTTCAAAGTATCGTTTAATCGGTCAGAACGATGATGCACAAACTTATACTGAGATACTATACCGTTTTTTTGACACCAGTCTAAACTATTCAAGATATTATTTAAATTATTAATTATATTAAGTAGACATGGTTTTTGTTTGGAGGTATTTTAGAAATTATGATCATTTTTAATACAGATTTTTTAAAAGATATTTGTTTTAGGTGGTGATGAAGTGATTATTACCTTATATTTAGTCTTCTCAAAATTTAATTTTGTGCCAAGATATACTTTTAAAATGTAGGTCTTTCAAGAGGTAGTAGATAGTTTTTACAAACCTACTTTTAGTCGACCAACAACACAACTTACTTTTATTACGAACTTGTTGCTCTTTACCCACATCCAAACATTCCTTGTAAATCTTTGGCCCCTAACTAACTTCCAGAAAAAATATTAAGAAATTACGTACTATGGCCAAATTTTAATATAGATTTAGAGTATATTCTTATAGTCTAACTTTGCAAGGCCTGTTAAATCACTATTGTGAGGAGAAATTAAATAATTTGTACCTAATAATGCGTTTTATTTATTTAACCTGGTGTCCTCTACTTCCTTGAAGTTGTTTCACAGTCTCGTCGGCTAGTGATGGATAGTCATCAGTTACTTGGCGTTTTTCAGTTAACCTACGAGCCACAGTGGCACCCTCAAAAGGAATCTGACAACAATCTCTGTGGTTACTAAACATTAAACAATAATCTAGATGCATGGAGTACGTACAGTACGAATTGACCCATTTTGCTACTTGCCTCTGTGCTTTTGAGGCAATTTTCAAATGACTGCAAATGAATCAAACCATTCTGAGCAACCACCATCCACCAATTTATGCATGGAATTTACATAATTCCTCGGTGGTTTCAATTCATAAAATAAATCTGTTAATAAGTTCAAAAATTGTTGATACAATATTTTGTCCAGTCTTCATTCTACTCGGCTACCAAATAATAATGTTTAGAAGCAAACTTTTGTAGTTTGAGTTAAAATTAAAAATGGGCTTCTGGAATTTTAAGGAGTTTTTTCTGGATTTTTAAGACTGCCAAATGAATTGATTAGACCGTGCTGCTAATGCTATGTATTTATTTAATTCTAAATTTATCTAAACTCTACTTTTGGAACGGATAGTAATTAAGTCCTGTATTATAATTATACTTTGGTTTAACTCTTTTGGCACTGTCTTGCAACATCTTCTGAACTTCCTTCCTGTATGCTGGAGGTTTCATTTCATCTTCTATGGTACACTCCACACTTGGAGTCTCTTGTACTCTGAAGATGCGTCGCCGGATGATGTCCACATCTCGGCTGTACTCTTCCGAGAGGTCGCTTATCGCTCCGGGTGGAGCTTCAAACTCGATGACAAAATAGCTGCGGCAATGAAAATGCATTGGAATGTTGTTTTAAGTTCTTACATGAAGCATTCTATTTACCCGGTGTGAACCCATTTCGTGACTTTCGTATAATTTTAAATGTCAATGTGATGAATTAAACTTACCGCACCTGCCCCTGTACAATAAACGGAACGTTTTAATCTAGATTGGACTTTAACCTTTATGGCACTTTTCATTTGATTTAAGAACACATTTGGGTGATTCAAGCTGGCCGTTGGAGAAAATTTAGAGAGATAAAATATTTCATAAGGGCCGGTATAACCAAAGTTAATCTGAGCCGGATTAACTAAATATTGGACCAAATTGGCGGCACAGCCAATCAGATACCTCAAAATGAGTGAAACAATTGAATTTAATCCAAAAGCTAGTTAATCCAGCACAATTTAACTTTGGTTATTCCGGGCGTTAGTGTAACTCTAATCTGATGTTTACATGATCAGTCAGATTGCATATTAATAGCAATTTTTAGCACATTAATAGTAGGTACCTTATGATTGGAGACCAAACCCATGTACTGCCAATTGATGCCAAATTTAAATTTTACAAGGGTGTTGTTAATAATATCTGATAGTGTAACTTGCAAATCTTTAAAATAATTTTTATAAGACACCTAGCAAGAATAGAATACCTTTAAAGGCCTAGTTCACTTTCATCAAAATCAACTAATTATTAGTTAACTAGGAAAACGCTCAGTGTAACGCGTTGATGAGCGAGCACTGGTATACGTACGTGTAAATTCTTCAACAGGTATTCCGTACCAAACGCACAGAAACATATATACATCCACATTGAATAGGTCATTTAAGAAAGTCAGTGCGCATGATTAAAAAACTGACAGGTCCACAGCCGTCTAGTGTGTAGTGTCTATTTGGTGTGTATGTTAAAAATGAACGTGTTTTCGAGAATGCTGTGGGTGGAGTGACGTCACGACACCAAAAATAGGGATCTGCGCATGCGTTAACAACTTCTGTGCCACAAAAGTTCTGCACATGTGCAGAGTCACTTTTTCATCTCAAAAGTGACACTGCGCACGAGCAGAACCACTGTGGCACAGAAGTTGTTCAAGAAATTGCACCGTGTAAATGGGGCTTTAAATGGCCTATTGAAATATTGAAATATTGAAACTTTAGAACAGCAATCTATACACTTTGTTTCCTACATAAAGCAAATCAGATCCATTTGGCAGTGGAAACATTCATTTGATATGTCATTTCTGACAGTTATCAAAAATGTCAATAAGTGCATTGTGTTCTTGACTGATTGGGCTGAAAATTTGTAAAATAAGAGATAATGTTGGTCTTAATGATCATGCAAAATATGAGTTTAATCAGATTTACAGAAGACTATTTGTTTGGTCAAACGGTCGTGTATAGCTACAGGCAATTACAAATTAAGCATACAAATGTCAGTAAAATGTATATTACTCTTAAAGTTCATTAAAGGTTTGTCAAAATACACTTATAATGCTGGTGCCAATGGCATTGCAAAATTTGGTGATGATCGGTCAACCAATTCCAGTTTTATTGGCACACAGAGTTGACGTTTCTTTCATATTGCCAAGCCAAGTACTTACTACTAACTACAAATCAAGTTTCCGATGAAATTAATGGATCGATTTTGCTGAAAATCATTAGGTTTCTGCAGTGGATAGTAATGAATCTTTTGTGAAAAAAATTGGCCAGATCCATGACTTCGTTTAAAATGTAATGCGAAATACACAGACAGACAGATAAAAAAAAAAACAGAGATTCGAGCCATAAGTTTCAAGTGGAGTCGCTCGCTACGCTCGCTTGATTATCGCATAAAAAATTAAGAATCCTACCGTACCTACAGTGACAACAGCATCTGGGCTTCACCGTACAGTGAAAATAGCCTGTGCTAGCAGCATGAATGGCTATTTTCACTGTATAAATTGAAGCAATGATTAAAAAAAAAAAACAATTTACAAGCAACACTCTCCAATGTTAAGGCTATTCATGAACAAACTCAAATCATTTAAATTTTGTTTTAATATATTACATTTAAAAAATGTAAAAAAAATGTATGGGCATTTTAAAAAAAATAACTTTATTGGTAGACGGAATTCAAACTTGTGAAAAAAAAAAAATTACCGAGACGGTGTGTAATGTAGTACGAATAGCAGACAATTCGACAGTGTTGGTTGTAAATTTATACAGTGAAAATAAAATAACCACTCTCAAAAAGGAAATACCTGTAGGTAGGTACCAAGTAGCAACCCAAAGTTTGTCTAACTGTGATAAATATTTCAAAAATCTGAAATCATTTTGTCTCCAATCCAGGGTGTCTACTCCAGAATGGTGTCAAAAAAAGTAGCAAAAGTAGCATTTTGGATGAAAATAAGTGGCCAAAAAGTAGCAATTTCAATGAAAAAAGTAGCATAAAAGTGGCATTTTTGTTGAATAAAGGTTCCATAAAATAGAATTTTACGAATGTGACAAATGTGACAGCAACAAATTGATTCTGTTAAAACTAAACTAACCTTACCACAGAGGAGGCGCGAAAACCATTGCTGTTCTAACAACTTACAGCACAGCGATCGTACAACTTTGCTCGACAATCGATTGACAACTAATGAGAGATTAGCATTGACCTGGGGGCTTATTCTCGAAAAAGTTATCACGTCATAACTCCCAAGCTATGATTCATAAGGAGGTTTGTCCTATCTCTCACCATGTTAATATTATGACTTTTTTATGATTCATAATTTATGACGTGTTAACTTTTTCGAGAATAAGCCCCCTTGTAGTCGATTGACTATGACGTGTCAACAGAGGCGCTGACTGTTGTAAATGACTGTGGGTGCCCAATATATCGATTGTTGTGATACAATAGGGGGTCTGGGGGGAGGACGCCCAGCTGGATGCGGGTTCGGGCCGCATAGGCCCGGGAAAATTTTGCATTTCAAAAGTGAATTTGAGCTATTTCTGTACGTTTTGGACAACAATTTCTGGCATTTGGATTAATTCTTTCCTCACAAGGAATTGTTTCCTAAACAATTGCCAAAAAAAGTAGCATTTAAGTGGCTTTTTGAGATTTTCAGCAATAAAAGTAGGAATAAAGAAGCATAGCAAAAATTAGTAGCAATTAAGTAGCAAAAAGTCGCCTGTGGACACCCTGCCAATCTTATTAAAAAAGTGTTGGTAACATCAGTGTCGGTACCTAGCAAAATCGCTTGAAAATCGTTATGCTGCATTTAATTGATGAAACACAAAGTGGCTAATGATCTCATTGTACCTTGCTCGGCTGTGCTTGATGCCATGAACACTCGTCCTATAAGGCATGTCTCTGGTTCCGAGATTCTGTAATTTACGAAGAAATCCGCCTCGCTCGAAGACCGCTCCTGCAGTGCGCTTCAGAGTTGCAACTATTTCCGGCTGAAAGGAAGGATGATGATTAAAATGTTTGATGCCTACTGCTGTAACTCTCTGCCTAGGCTGTGTAACTAGTTTGTAACTATCGACTGATTATGAATTGGTGGTCATAATTTAAAAATATTCTTGAGGTTATGGCTGATCATTGAATGTAAATATGTATACCTACCTACCTACCTCTTAGGTAGTACATGATCGTTAATATTTATGTATTTAGTCATTGACCAACTTACTTGGGCCATAGCTCTTAAAAGTAGTGACATTTCGTATGTAGGCATCTTCAAAAACAATAACTTTAGATTATTACAAAATGGAAAAATTGTAGTACCCTTGTGGGTGTGACTACGATCCCGACAGCCGGGACTTTCAGGTTAAAAAAATAGTCCCGACCGTAGGTTTTACTGGGCAGCCTAAGGAATAAAACTCTCTATGGGTAGACAAATTCGAACTGGGCAACTTAAAAAAAATAACTTTAAAACTTGTGAAAATTACAAATAAAAAAAAATGTGCTCCCGGCCGGATTCGAACCGACGACCTCTTGCACCGTGGTCCAGCACGCTATCCATAGCGCCATCTGGACGGTCATACTGAAAGCCGTTCTTAACCAGTATATAAATAAACAAGGCCAGTCGGGACTATTTTTTTAACCTGAAAATCCCGGCTGTCGGGATTTTAGTCACTACCAACACGGTAGACAGCCATCTTCAATTTTGAAAGTCGTGCGCGGTGCGTGCGCACGCAACGCAAATGCGGTGTCAAGTCGGCAAACGACGAAGTTACTGCATCGTCCGAACGGAAATGGGGCAGCACAAGGCAGAAAAAAGTTTACGTCACAGAAATGCGGTTCTCTGCTCTGCCTGCGCGGTTTGTAGGTTAGGTTGAAAATAATACACAAAAAGAACTAGGTAGCTGGAACATATTTTGCTGTCGTGTAGCTACCTAGTACGGTTACTACGAACAAAATAGAGGATTGGTTTGTAAACACTTTTTATTTGGTGCGTATTTTATTTAACATGAAATATTTAGTGATAAGTGTATTGCATGGGTACCTAGAGTAGAGTAGGTAGGTAGGTACCTAGGTAGGTACCTACTACCTACCTACCTAGGTATATTTACAATGATCATCATTCTTCAGTTTGCATGTTGTTCATCTGTCCATGATCTGTACCTACCCTATGCAGCCACTTTCTGATCCACGATGGGCTCATCTGTCATAATTTATTTACCGTCTCCATAGGTACCTACCTAGTAGATATTTAGCATTTAAATTTGAAAGAACTCTTAGAGCTCCCTACAGGGAACCCTGCTGTTTTATGAAATCAAATACTACCTAGCTTACCTAGTAGGTAATTGTGCTCCACCACACCTGGAGCCTGATTCTATAACTCACTTCCCAATGCGGAATAGCAACCTGTAAAAAGCTTATTATGGAAAAATCTCATTGGCACTAGCAGATTTGCTTACCTACCGCTTCGCAGAGAATCATGCAACCACCTGTGACCAGGTTGCTATAATAATGTTATTGAACGAACATCACAGCAACCCATTTAAATATCACTGAAGGGCAGCCACATTCCAACTTTGCAGGCATAGCCCTTGAATTTTTTGATGTTAGATGAAACTACTAGATTCCACTCATCAAATAAGGAGGTGTTTTGCGCGGTGTTTTGTTAGGTCTGTCCGCACTTTTCACCACTATCTGTTACTGATATGTAAACTGTTAACAATATCAATGCAGAACTGTTCTACCATATTGATGGAGAAAGTGCTGAAAAGTGTTGACAAACAAACAGACCTGACATAAAAAAATGGTTATTTAAGCAATGTTCGGTAGGTAGGAGGAAAGCATTCCTTGCTTTTGGAACGGCGAAGCTCCAATTTTCTATGCAGGATTTATGGAACAGTTCAGTTCTTAATTTCTGGTAGGACTTTTACTCTGAAAACGGAATAAGTGTGGTAGGTAGGCTCATGCAGGTGTTGTCAGCTCACAGCAACGTTCACAGTCACTAAATAAATATTATTAGGTTAGGTAGGTATAGTTAGATTTGAAATGAACCACTTGCGTTTCTGTCACACAGACTTTATATCATCCCTTTCACTTTAGGTGTTCCCACACTTAAGTACTATTTCCTCTCTGATCAAATTCTGGCAGCATAAGGAAGGAACTTAAAATGGTGCAGTTTTTCTAATTTTTTAAAGAATTGTTACTAGGTAGGTACTGAAAGTGTTTATAATTTCTTCGATTTACTTGATGAAAAGATGCCATCTCTTAATAATAAATGCTTTAAAAATGTACTAAAAGTCATTTAAGATAAATTGTAGACCTAGTACAGAAAAGAAAAGGATTTACCTACCCCTCGGCTGCCCAGGAAACATGCTGAGAGTGTGGAAAACCAGAGAGGGGAAATCCCTGCCATACCCTCCCCCCTTGTACTCTGTGAGATCCTAGATCAGGGGTCATCAACCTGTGGCTACTTGGTGGTTCTTGAATGTCTCTTTAATAAAGTAAATAGGTAAAGATCTGGAATTGAAAATCATCGAAAATTCGAAGAAAAAAAACGCCATGCGGCGGGGCAAGAATTGGAAGGTTATCTGATTCAATTTGATCATTTTAGTGCCCTTCAATGACTTTTAAATAATTGTTGAAATTCTAAAAAACTCCCTGCAGGGCAACATCTGGGGAACTTTGTAAAAATATCAAAATAACTTAGCCCTGCAATTTATTATTTTCAGTATTTTATATTTGATTGCCTCTACTGTGGCTCCCATTCATTACGATATAATTTAATAATTTTTCGGAAATTGGCTCGTTGTCCAAGAAAGGTTGCTGACCCCTGGCCTGGATTGTAGTAGAGTAGGTGCAGACATGGGCAAAATACTCTGTTTCAATGTATTTGGAATACAAGATACTGATACTTTTAATTTGGGTATCTAAAATACAAGATACAAGATACATTTTAGAGATGTATTTAGTGATGGGTAGCCGGGAATTTTCCCGTGGGAATATTCCCGCACATGGGAATTGTCCCGGGAACTTTCCCAAGGAAAATATAAATTCCCGAAAGTTGGGAATTTTTAATTTAAAAGAACCTTAGGTACCAGTACTTGGATTCTTATGTATAGATTCAAATGTGGCATAATAACACTCCAGTTACACAGGATAGGGTTAGAATCCGTAAGAGATTCGCTGTCCCATTACTGTTTCTCCGATTTGATTTTAGGTGCTTGTGAAATTATGTAGGTTAGAAATATTTCGGTACCTAATCTACCCGTTTGCTGTTGTAGAAATTTCTTACCGAGAAGTCCAGATATTTAAGTTTAAAAATGACGTTTAAATTTTTTTATTATTTTTGGCATCGCTGCCATTTTTATTTAAACAAAACTTAATAATTTTATCACAATCGAAATAAATTTAAGCTTATTTTGACTCGCATAATGCGCGATTTTAACTTTAAAATATTTTAGTGCGGTCATTTCAGTGCACCAGTGTGAACTGCAGTGCAGGTGAACTTAATTTAACCCAAAGCTTAAAAATTATTGTCAAGTACGCTTCCAAAATTCGATATCTGATTTTTTACTGCAACTGCGTTTGAACTGTGAATCATGAATAACAAATCAACTACCTATCAATAAGTACTTGTTGAACTATTTTCCTATTTATTCTGTTTAAACGTACATTTTGTAGAATTAATAAATTCCCAATATTCCCTGCCTTCGGGAATTTTCCCTGGGAATATTCCCCAAAAAATAAATTCCGGGAATTTTCCCATCACTAGATGTATTTAAAATACAAGATACAAGATAGTATCTTTAGATACTTCAAAAAAGATACATTTAAAGATCCTTTTTTTATTCTCATACATATCATCCAACAGTAAAAAATGTAGGGACTTACTTTCTAAATTAAATTTTAATTTGTTCTATTTGTAAGGCAACATACTTAACATTTTCTTGATCGATTCAATACGGCAACGTGTATTATTTGATGCTTGTTTGAAATCAAGCAAGAGATCAAGCTATCTTTGAAATTCTAGGCGCATAAAAATGTATCTTGTATTTTAAATCTTCAAAAAAGATACAAAATACAATACTTTAGAAATGGGTATTTAAAATACAAGATACAGATACATTTGGCTCATGTATTTAAAATACTAGATACAAGATACAAATGTATCTAAGATACAAGTATCTAGATACTGCCCATGTCTGAGTAGGTGTCCCTAGGAAAACGCTCAGATGCTTACGTCGATGAGCGAGCAGACACGTGAATCATCCCCAGCCAAACACAATACGTTTTCTTTGCAACTTTCCAATCTCCTTACACTCTGGTTCTGGGCAATCTGAATTTAACAAGTCCATTTATTTTCTAAAAATCTCTTTTGACAATTCTTTCTGAACTCTTAAAATGGCAACAAGTCTGTAGGATAAGTTTGACCGATTGGGTTGAAAATGTCACGTGTAAAATATGAGATAATGTTGACCTCTTGATCACCATATGCCAAATTGCCTTCTGAGACCTTTAAGCTATGCGTATGAGACATTTTCCTGGGTAGGTAATTACTAATTTTCATGGGTTTTCTGGGTAGGTACCTAATCCTGTGATTAGTTTTAAGTTTACCCAATTAATTTGATTTTTATCAGCCTGGCTGTAAGCTTTTGTGGCTGCAACATTTAGAATGTGTTTTTCAAAGCACTTTTCACGCACTTGATGTAAAACAATTAATAATTTTATGTACCTACCTATTTATGTGTTTTAGGTGAGTGTAGAGTCGACAATGAGGGTTGCACCGTCAAACGCCAGGCGCCAGCAGAGCCGTCAAATGTTCCGCCCAGCTGGAATGTCGGAGAGTGACGAGGAATATGACGAGATGGGCCGAGAAGTCACGCGATCTTATCGGCGGAACGTCAACCCACCTGCCCAGCCTGAGATGAACCCTCAGGAGAAGATATTCAAGGAGTGTACGGATGGTAATGTGGAGGGAGTCAAGACTGCATTTGCTGAAGGAGTGTCAATTGAACTAGTCTATTCGAACGGATTTAATATCCTCATGCACGCCTGTCATTTAGGACATGCCGACATAGCACAATTTCTATTGGAGCAAGGTGCCAATCCTAATTTCCGTAATACCAATCTTTATACACCTCTGATGGTTCTATGCTTCTCTTTCTGTGACGACGCCGATAAAGTGCAAAAATGTGCAAAGATTCTAATAAGTGGAGATGCCAACGTAAACGTAGCCGATTCACATGGTACCACTCCGTTGATGTATGCTTGCAAGAACATGCATGTTGGCGCTGCACAAGAGTTGATCAATGCTGGAGCGAATCTCGACGAGAAGGACTCGCAGGGTTGGACGGCTTTGTTCTGGGCAGTTTACAAGTGCAATCTGCCATTGGTCAAGATGCTCATTGGTGCGGGAGCTAGGAAGAAGAAGAAGGACCATCGAGGTAGAATTGCGTACTCGTTAGCAGTTGGCCGAGAGAGCACGAAAGAGATCGCCGACTTGATTCGTCCGAAACACTACGCCGATGAAGATGATTCCGGGATTGTTGCCGACTGCGATGAATATGTTGATGAAGCGGACGCACGAACTGAGATCGCAGAGCTGCTGGAAAATTTGGCGAAGATTAACAACACTGACCTGCAGGTTGCGAACAGGAATCTCGTCAAGGGTCAGCAGATCGACTTGTTCACGTTCTTAACGATCACAGATGAGGAATTGCAGGCGTTGGGCATTCGGCATTGTTGGCAACGCCGCCAAACGTTGGAATTTGTCAAGAAATATCATCTTCAGTCGTGGACGAAGGTTGGTCCACTTGACCCAGTCATCGGGTCAACTCTGATTAATAAAGAGTTAATCAGGTTTAAAAGTCTGACCTACTCCAACATTATGAGTATAGTTCTTGATTTGGAAAATCGTATGACTGTGATTGAAGCCTCGGCAGTCGCATTGCTTCGCCAGTGGCAAACGGAAGCTACGGAAAGGCCAGGGGATTATGGAAATCTTCCGCAGTTGATCAAAGTGTGCGAGACCGAGTCCAAGTTCAATATTTTGGAATTTGAAACTCTTATTAATGCTATTGAGAAAATGGAAAAGAGAATTGTTACCCCTTGTGACATGGTAATGGAGAGGAAACGAAGCAAATACCCATCCTTGACAACCGTCATTGTAAGTTCCTCGCTCTGCGTGCTAATCATTTTGGGAGTTAAGAAATTGTATTAGACTTAACTTCATATGTTAATGTCCTGTTCTTGGTACCTGACCAAGAACAAAAAAATAAGAATAATCTCGTAACTTGTTCATTAGGTAAGACTTTTTCACTATTAAAAATTGAAATGTAAAAAAAATCTACTTGTAAATTACATACCTACCTAATTTTCTCCAACTTTTATCATCTTCCTGATTTCATGTCCAACCCGTAGGTAACTCATAAAAGTCATTAAGAAAATATGGTTTTAAATTTTCGTTATTAAGTTTTGATCCTGCATTATAAATTGATTTTGATTTTCTGGTTTATTATGGCAAGTGTTTTTGAAATACCCGCGAAACGATTCCACCAATCAAAAGCTAGCCACTCCCCTTCCTTCATCCCCCCCCTAATTTCAATCAAGGCAAGCAACAACACCCTTGTAGCAAGCTGTCATTGACATCAAGTGATTTGTTTGTTTACACTTTAAATCCCAATAGAGATCAACACATTCATTGTGTTTGTGTGTAGAGTTATGGAGACAGACGAAAGATCAGTGTTCGATAAGCTTGAAGCACTGAAGGAAATCAGGTAATTTCATCTTGGTCGGCGCACGGCAGCCTATTTTCAGGACGGCTTTTGGTACAGGGATGGGATGCTGATTTTGCTTTGTCCTCTCTCAGAGCGAAGACGGTGCAACTGGAGAAGATGAAAAGCCGCATCGTCCACGATGTCGAGGTTGCAGAACAAGAAGAGAAGTGCTTGTCAGAATATAAACAAGAGATGGATCTTTTGTTACAAGAGAAAATGGCTCATGTAGAAGAGTTAAGACAAATTCATGCTGATATCAATGCTGTAAGATGGTTAATTCATTTTTGTCCTAGGTACTAGGTATTATATAAAATTGTACTGACTGCAGGTATTCCGAGGCGTCAATTGTGCTTCGGCCTTTAAGCTTACCTTGAAGTTGAGAAAATCACTTCTTTTGTTTCGTCAATTCAATTCAATTTCAAATCCATTTCATTGCATAATAAACAGAAACAACATTAAACAGTACAAACATTGAGAACAAAAATATGGAAACTCAAGCCTGCATAAGAAAATATGAACCTCGGAGTCTCCACTTTCGCTCCCTAGTCGCTATACACTTTCATCTTCTGCATTGACGAGTAGTTACCTAACTAATTTCTAAAAATCTGTATCTTCTAGATTGAGACAGTAATAAAAGTGGCAGAGGAGACGCGCAATCGCTCCTTGGATACTGCAAAACGTGTTCATGAAGAGTACCGTCCTCTGAAGCTCGATATCGATCGTATGAGACGAGACTACTTGGGCGTTGAAAGACTTCCAGAACTGCACGAACAAGAAGGCCACATGATTGCTCCCGAGTAAGTATTAATGCTAGCATCTTTAGTCACACCTGCATCCATTAAATAATCATAGCTAGGGGTGTGATAATCTAGTAGATGGTTAAACTCTGTCAAAAGTTCAGTTTAAACATGTGAAGAGGACCATATACTAGCAGTAAGATATTGCTTTTGCCTTATCCCCTCACTTGTAAAGAGAAGTTGTGATAGTACCTACTAGTGATCTTATCAACACTCAAACTGCTGAAGTGTAGGGACACTGCCCAGGATAGCTTACAAGATTTCCCGCTTCATTACTGACAAAATAAAGACATTTAACAACTAGTTTTCAGCGAATTTGATACACAATTTTGAGTAGGTATTACAAAAACAGAAGGTACCTATCCAATAAAAGTTTAAATGTCAAGCCCTAATCATAGCACTTTGTAGCGTTATTGCCTCCATCTGTAATCAATTATAACACTTCCAAGATTGTTTGTTTACAGCTACTTCGACAAACATTTCAAGACTCAGTGGCGTCCCGAGATCCGAGAGGATCACAGCATCTCGTTGGCTCTGGCTCATCAGAGTACGTCGGCGTCGTTCCTCCCGCCGTCGCAGTCCAACATGCAGCATCTGGTTCAGTCCAAGCCCGAACGTCCGATGCCTCAACCCCCCGGACCGACGCCGACCTTCAGGCAGCAGCCTCCGCCGATGAAATCATGTCTCTCATGTCATCAGCAGATCCATCGTAACGCACCCATTTGCCCGTTGTGCAAGGCAAAGTCCCGCAGTCGAAATCCCAAAAAGCCCAAGAAGAAAGATTAATTGTGACTTGTTGGGCTTTTAACAAGGTAAAGGCAAATTCTGCTTCCATTGAATGGAAGAAATCTGCTCTGAACATTCTGTCCAAGATTGACTACGTCAGTCGGGTTACAAGAAGATGAAAGTTAAAATTTACATAATTTACTTCAAATTCGAGTACGCATCATAAGTTTGAACTGCATTTAGGACACAGATAAAATATTCAACATTGATTATTGGCTACTTATCAATAGGGAAAGCATTAGATAGTTTTGGGTTAGTCTCAAGATTTTGTTTGATTTTCAAGGAAAAATAAATGTACATTAGGGAAGTGGTTTCAAAGCTTTAGTAGTTACTTAAAACTCTCAAACTATCAATTCCATGAATGACTCAGAAATATCTTAACTATGATAACAATGCGAGCCAATAACAATGCAAAGTCAAATTCCTTGAGCTTACAAGCTTATTCTAGGACTTTGGAAATCCTCTTCGTCAGTGCCATTCTTGGGGTAACAAATACGGAACAAGGCATTTGCCAGTGTGTCAGTATTGCCTTGGAAAATATTACTGTTTTACTAAGACAATCCACATGATGTATTCTGTTGGGCAATGGGTACTTCAATTTTATTAGATCTAGGAATATGATCTTGAATTAATTGATGAAGGTAGGAATTTTGTTACTAATGTTAACAAAATACAATACTAATCACTTTTATTATATTATTTATACAAATCTCTATACAGATCCTTACACATTCAGCATAAAACACATTATTGAGGAGCTTGTATAACTTGACATAAAATGCTCTCTCTTTCTCTCTTAATAAGTAATTGTAATGTTTGTATCATGTGTAAAATTATCACATTTTATTACGCAATGTTCTTATGTAATGTCAGTGATGTATTTCGTGTCGTAATTATAAATTATTGTCCTTTAGCTACGCATTATAGTGCTGTGCATTCTGTCGAAAAAAATAGGAAAAATATTCACAAATAAATGATGATTCTTATCACCCGCATTGAGAGTTATTTGGCACTTGTACGTCTAATTAGACGAGTGGATAGCTCGCGGAGGAAGCGATGCCGCAGTTATTCTCGCGATTGCGGGCCATCTTGATGAAGCCCTTGCCTCCCCAGGACGGGCCCCACGAGTTCTTCACCAGCCAGTAGTCGGCACCGGTCTCGTCGGTTCCGTAACCCACCGTCAGGACTCCGTGGTCTAGCTGCTGGCTGCTGCAGTCGGGCTCGTAGTAGACGCCTGTAAAACACATGGCATTTGAGACGAGAATCTAGGGCTGTGAAAAGATAGAATTGGTGATACTGAAAACCAATTGCAGGTGGCAATGCTTGTGAAACTTTTGTCATTCAAAAATCAAAACACTCCTCACTTTTAATAGTAACATATGGACAGATTGTCAAGAAACATGATCAATTACATTATTTCGAATTTTGTATTGTGGTAGACTATTTATTATGATGCAAAACGGTGGTCCAGTTTGGAAGATGATCAAATCGAGTTGAGGTCAAATCAACACTCATAGTCAAATATATTTCTTGGTCAGTTTTTTTTTAAAATGATTTCAGGCTACATTTTCAAATATTGGAAGAGAGAGGGCCACAAACCAAACAATTTACTTTTCACTCGATTCTCATTCATTCATTGTTACGCCAACTTTCATAATCATACATCAAATCCACTTCAGAGATACAACAGGTTGAGGAGCCAGTAATAAAGATTTGAAAAGTAACTGATGTGAAAATAATTGTCTCTTTCTAGGACATTATAATGGCAAACATCGGTGCAAGCACAACAGTCGCATAATATTCCCTTAACTTGCAGTCTAGGTTGACGCAGTCATTATAATACCACTAACCTTCCGAGTAAAACTGGAAAGACTCGTGACTAGCATCAATGGCAACGGAGACGGGACCGACTGTCGCTACCGCAGCCTTCAATTTATCTTCGTCGCCGTTGGGAATGTCAACGAAGCCGGCATCTGTAGCCCCAGAAATCTTGGGGTTGTATCGACACTTGTCATCCTGTGTTAAAAGATGCCAATAAACATACAATAGATCTTTAGTCTGCCCAAGAAATACAAACATCATGAACATTTTTAACATCTGGTCAATTATAATAACAATCTCTGAACTGCAATTAGCGGCGTTCTAGAATTCAGCGAAAAATGCAGCGCTGCAGCGAGAAAATGGCGTCCTGCTAGATGAATTCTCGCTTAATTTATGAACGATTTGCTTAGTTTTGCTAGATGAATGTGGCGGCAAGATTTTAAAACATGGATGTCGTTATCAAAGCAAAAATGCAATGAAATATAATGCAATAAACTATGCAATAATACGGCATATTATATTAGAGAAACATATATTTACCTCTCAGATTCATCTGCATTTCATAAACGACGCATAACTGACAACTTAAATCATTGATACACATATCAACATAAACAAACGCCGCCATTTTGCATCCATCTAGCGAATAAAGCGATGATTTTTGTTGCTAGATCCGCTAGATAGCCGCTATATAGCGCTGAAATTAAGAACACTTTGATGCACGCAGCAGTCGCTGCAGCGCTGAAACAATGAACACTTTGCTAGATGTCCTCTGCAGCGCTGCATGTTTCGCTGAATTCTAGAACACCGCTAATTGGATCTCTTTGTATCTCTTAATTTTAAATAACCATTACCTAAATAGAATACACCATCTAGGCAAATACAGAATTTTTCCAGGGAGGAGGGGGACAAGCTGTCCAAGATCAACAGCGACCCATTGCATTTTATTTTCCTAAAATTTTCGGTCTTTGGGAAATTCCAGCCCCCCTCCCCCATCCATCGCAAACTACCTCTTTATATCCATGGAAGTAATTCACATTTTTTCCAAACCTAGTTAATTATATACAAAAATAACACATGTGTGGATGACTAAGTGATGACTGGCTGATGATGAGTCGCATTTACATAACACAAGTGTGATAGCATGTTTAAAAAACCTTGACTTGAGTTTAACAGGAAGCTAACACATGTAGCAGTCTCCAATCAAGCAAGCGTAGTGGATAAAATCAACGAAATCACGTTGTTTTCAAAGAATTTAGCAAAGAGGAATACCATTGTTCATGTTGTACTTTACTTATGTAGGGGTCAAAGTCAATATCATTGATTACCTTCAGACAATGACCTGAGATTGCAAGATTGCCAAGTTGCACGAACTTGAGCAAACATCCTTATTGACATATTAGATTTGGAGTTAAATTATTCATGAAGCCCAACAGGACAACATCTCTCCTTTTATTCTATTAACTATTATGTGAGGAAGCTGATTTCTGCTAGTGAGAGGCCATTTGAGATCAGATTCTAAGGTGTGCTGAAATTCCCAATACCTTATCCAATTACCTACTTTCAAAAGAAATATTCCACAGTCCTCAAAATATTCTGCAAGAATTTTGGGGGAAAAAAATCATTAGAAAAACAGTTTAAATTTTGAACCAAATAATTTGTTTTTGTACCCTCTTGTGTTATGGTGTGGCATAAGAACTCGAATGACAGACCAAAATTAATTTGGAATTTCCAAAAATTTACAAATTTTAGATTTCTGGAAATTATGTGTACCTACCTACTTAATTGTTTAGATTGCCTTACAGACTTGTCCACTATAGGTTAAGTCTATACTAGGTACTTAATTATTATTCCTGGTAGTTACCTCAGCTTCATATGGATATCCAATCTCGGTGTCAATTCCCTTATTGTCCCTGATGTACTGGAATGCTTGATCCATGAGCCCTCCATTGCATCCTTCATTTCCGTACTTGCCGGAGCAATCAATGAGATTCTGTTCGCTGAGCGACACAAGGAAACCAGACTTCCTGAAGTGTTGACCTTCAAGAGCACCTGTCGCGCTGAAGGACCAGCAAGAGCCGCAGTGTCCTTGGTCCTTAACGGGCGTCACGGCACCTTGATCTCTCCAGTCGACCAACTTTGGCAGCTCCACGTTGGCGGGAGCAATGAAGGTGGCACCGACAAGGGGCTTGATTTCGTTGCTGCCTAGGAGGTTCTTCCCACTCGTCCGGTTAAACCCGTTGAAGGTGTGAGCAAATTCATGGTGAAGCTAAACAATTGTTATTGTTAGAAGTCATTAACTTTAAGATAATTTACTAAATAACCCAATCTTATCTTGTTACTTACCATATCTCCATATTTATTAATACCAAGTTTGTAGGAAACAAGCCCCTTCTCAAATCGAGCGTTGTGTTTTGCAATCTTATTTTTATTTTCCATAAAGATCTTCATGCGGAACTTTTCCTCTGTGTCGCTATCATATTTTTTTCCATGTTCAATCTAAAACACATAAAAAGTAGATATGGACTATCTGCCCTTGGCCGACAGGTTCGCAAGGTCACTTGAACTATAAATTTCAAGTTCAATTTCCTGATTAAACACAACAAAGAAGACATAGGTACCTACCTTGAAAGTTTTCCACTCTTCCATTACCAGGTCATAAAACGAAATTGCCTGACTGGCAGCTACCACAGTTGCAATGAGAAGTAGGAACTTCATGATTACCGATCCAATAGGAAAAATCTAGAACAATGAATAGAATTAATAACGAAGTTATATCTTCAGTCAGTTGAGCTTGCGTCAGCCTGCAGCCACTTCTCAGAAGCCAATGAACAATGAGAAAATGATCATTGATCAACAATGTTGATGACTGATAGTAGCAATACCTCGTGACAAACTACGGATAAACATTCATCATCACATGACTGTGCCTTCGGATGTTGTACCAATGTGGTTATGAGTAAACATAGGACAAAGAGATTATCTGCGACGTAATTGTCATAAACAGTTCCAGGCCACAAGGACAAGCAATCCAACAAAGGAAGGTTAAGATTGGTTGAATGAATTGTGCCAATCCTAATTTTTTTGGACACTCTTTCAGCTAACAACTTGAAAGAAAATATATTACAATTTAAAGAAATCCGGATGGAAAAGTTAGAAGTTACAAAGTGCAAAACTTACCAACTCTTTGCTTGAACTCGATGGATGTAAACACAGACTACTGAAATGACAGCTCAACAACTGCAGATCTTATGCCAATTTACCAACCAATCAGGATTTAGATTTGAAATATGACGTCATTGAAATGCGGAGAGGGAAATGGCACATGCAAAATTTGTTCCCTGACGTCTACTCTGATTGGTTCAAAACATCGCTGTTGCTCTGGTAACCAATCAAATTATGGAATGAAGTTCTTTGCTAGTAAGAAAGATTTAACACGAAAGTTATATCTTTGTCCAAAATTTTTCAGTATTGCTGTCTTCCCCCACTTTCCCCCACTTCCCCCCTCCCTCCCCTTCCACACGAAATACTTTAAACATGGCGGATGGGCAATTTGATATTTCTCGTTCTGCCCAAAGAAATGTGGAAGAAAATGCAATAAGAAGGGCTGCACTTCGCCGTGAATATATTAAACAAATAACAGATCCTCACAGGCATGGTTCAGGGGAAGGTGGCACCCTCGTAAGTATAACTATCGGCTAGACTAACCTAACCTAAGGTACCTAGGTAGTACCTACCTATTGTGTAGCAGCCTACCTAGGCTGTGTTGTGCTCTAGATTAGCTGAAAAATACCTACATGTAACATAGGTAGGTACCTACCTACCTTAGTAGCCTAGGTATAGTAGAGTAGGTAGGTACTACCCCTACTCTCAAACACTTATTGTGGAGTGGGATTGTAACATTACAATCCCTAAATAACTAGGTAGGAAAACGCTCAAAGGTTTATTGGTTTATGGTTTAATGTATAGTGATTAGTGTTTAAGATGTTATAACAGAGTCCAGTGCACAATTGCTTATTTCACGAGGTTATTTCACCACGTGATAAAATTAAATAATTGATCGAAAAATGATATGGAAACAAATATATGAGCAAGACTAGGCACAAATATCAAATTAAAATGCTTCCAATGACATTAATTCAGACGACTTTTCATTTTCCCGTACGAATTTGACATTGACATTTACTCTGCTCTCTTCTGATTGGTTCGTCATAAGGTGAAATAGTGTTTTGCAATAAGAAATGGATTTTGTTGATTTCTTATTTCAGCTTAAACCTTAAACACTAAACCTTATAACGCTTATGACAGTTGTGCATGGTAACGTTATAACAGCACCTTTCATTTCTCTTAAACACTAAACACTAAACCATAAACCTTAATTCAATTGTGCATCAGGCTTAACCCAAGGACCAAGAGTGACAGGCAAACACAGTAAGCCACGATGATTTTCTTTGCAATTTTACAATTTCCATTTAGGATACATTTACCTAGTAGGTACTACCTACCTACCTACCTATCTATACACTCTGTTTCTGGAAGAACTGAATAACCAATCCATGTGTCTAGTCGACTTCGGAATGTTTCCAAACATCTCTTTTGAAAACTCTTTATAAACTCTTAAAAGGGCAATAATTGTTAAATACTTGACCAAATGGGTTGAAAATGTGGAAAATATGAGATAATGTTGGTCTTGACCACCTTGCCAAATTTGAACTAAAATTGGAACAATTTGAATTTTGACCAAGCGGAAGATTTTTTAAAAATTTAACCAATTTTAAGATTTGGTCGAAACTTTGTAAAATTTGAGACAAATTTGGTTACAATGACTTAGCATAATTTCAAATTGATTTGACCATCAGTATATTTATAACTAGAGATCTCTAGAGACTAGAGATGAGTGATATAATATTGACCAGCTTCTTTAGATCGCGAAAATATTTATAGTTACCTAACAACATTGCTCTGGCATTTCAATAGAAGAGTAAATGGTGACAATGTTATGAAAGTCCCAGCACTTGTAGGTACAGACAACGCATTAAGTCGTGATAATTCTTCACCCTTACAGAATATCATGATACCACCACTCATACAGCGAAGCTCGATAAGTTGCCTACAGCAAACCCCATAGTTATTTGTCAACAGAGGGATGACTGAATTACTGGGTTGTGTTCCTCAGGCCCAGATAGATCACACAGATAAGGAAGTCAATGTTATGTCGATCGAACAAACATAACTTAACAACAACCACATTTCTTTTATCGGAACTAATAATTTACTTTCAGTTAAAACAAATAAAGTTGGTTGGTGCATTAGGATTTCATTGGTATTGATAATATCAAGATTGTTATAATACATTTTGGAGTATTTAAACTATTTAATTTTAATACACAAAAATTATTTAATCATTATTTTTAATTATTTTATCTAAAAATTCATTTATATTAAAATGAAGTTAAGATCGTCGATTTGAATGTAATTTGTATTTAATAAATCTTCCCAATAAAATAAATCGGTTAATTAAATGAAACCTGGTGTCAAGGCTGACAACATAATTTGATCTATAATATCAATCAGTATGTGAATCATTGATCAGAAAATATTTGATTGTTATTGTAAACACTTAAACAGCTCCTATAACCATCAAACCTTGGATACATTCATTTGTAAAAAGCGGAAAGTAACTGAGACTCCACAAAAATTGCATTATGAAAAATAAAAAAATTTAAACATAAAACATAAATATTATACATAAAAATTTATGTAAAATTAGATACATATCAATATAATATCGAACTGATTGTATAATATTACCTAATAGCTGCTACTTTTTAAGTTGGTGCACAAATAGAATAACACTTTTTATTCACTTCGAACCAGCAAATACGTGAATTCATATTAATTTTGTTATAGGGAAGGGAAATTAAGATTTTATTGCTAAAACTGAATTTTTTGGTAATTCTTCAAATAAAACTACAACTGTGTAACCCCTCGTTAAACAGGTTTCATCACTATTATTTTTATCGCTGTGTCGTTCTGGAGCCCAAGTCTTGAAAAAAGCGTTTTGAAACCGTCTGGCGTTTTCATTGATCAAAACATAAAAAAGTTGAAAGCTAAGGTATAGTCGTCAACTTTTTTACGTTTTGATCAATGAAAACGCCAGACGGTTTCAAAACGCTTTTTTCAAGACTTGGGCTCCAGATGTTAAACGCATCATAGTATGATCTCATCAACTCTAAAACACTCTCTTCTTCTCTTCTTATTCCTCTAAAAAATCTATAAGAAAAAGCATTATAAAAATACGCTAATCTTCCTAACGATTGATATCAAAATCCTGAGATCTGTCGAATAAACGAAAATCTTTAAACTTGAATTGTCGAATTAGCATTTGTTTAATGACGGTCTACTCAGATTACAGAAAAATTAAGTAGTTTGGGAAATCACATAGGAAATAACAGTATTGATATTTTTGTGATTGCATCGCATCGAGTAGATATTAGTGTGGTGGAGTTGTTGACAGACAAAAACCAGTTTTTCAAGTCATCCGTCTGTTGATAAAATAACTATGGGTTGCTGTAGGCAACTTATCGAGCTTCGCTGTACGAGTGGTGGTATCATGATATTCTGTAAGGGTGAAGAATTATCACGACTTAATGCGTTGTCTGTACACTGTTCCATTTTTAGTATTCATCAATGGAAATTCTAATACTCATAACATAAAACGCGAAATTGATAATTCTTAAAACCACAAAACGCGAAATTTCCAATTCCAAAACCGAAATTTTGAAGTTTTTAAAACCATATAATCGGATCTTTATTTATATATAATCAATAATTTATGATTTATTTATAAATCTAAAAAAAACTCGGACATTTTGTCAAATTCATAAAAAAATGCTCGGACAAAATATACAGCTGATGAAGAGGACATGTCCAGGTAAAACTGGCTGAATGGCAACCCTAGATGCAAATCACAGATCATTGCATGAATTAAACCAGTTCGAACAAAAACCAATCAAAATGTCAGTTCCTAGCAGAGATGTCAAATGTCAATATCATCCACTGACCACTAGCCAAGTAGTGTGACTTGGTTGTTTGGGAAAAGTATCCATAAATCATGATCTATCAAAATTGTTTGTAGGTAACTTATGAGAATTCTACCATTTGAATTGAAATAGGTATATCAATTTAATGATATTTAGTACTTTTTAATTGGTTCTCCTTGCAAATGCCAAATATTACATTCAATTAAAACCTGAATCACTCAAAATAGTAAATGAAGGTTCGAAGTTCAATGTCTCTAGATGCTACGCAGTTGGAAGGTTGAAGTAACAAACAACTATGTCAATACCAGTTGATAATCGACAGAATTTTGTATTTGTCAGACACTATTGGTCAAAAGGTTATCAATTATCACGATCATCCTCAAAAATCCAACCCCATTTTATTTAGCTCATGGTGAAGTCTTGAGAAAGCTGCAAGTAATTGTGGGTCCATTTGTAAACTTGTATTGAGAGCTAAATTCATCCAAAACACTATCCTGTTCTGATATTTCTTCCAAAAAAAGGACAAATTTGTCCCAGTGTTAGGATTTCATTGAGTGAGCAACTCCATCTCCTTTGACACAGCTCTTTTTGTCTTTCTGTCTCTGTTTATGCAGATGGCACCGTTTCTCCAATCAAGCTGTAATATTGTGCACATGTTTGTAGGACCACCTTTGTGGTGTGCAGGCAGACCGAAATTTCTTCGAAATCTGTTGATTGGTTGGTTCAATTAAAAAAAAATATATCTGCAGATTGTTTGATCCTATCATGTTGACATTTTCAAGGTCATTAAGACCAACATTTTATAAACTTATCAAGTTTCCGCCAAATCCTCTACTTATCTCTACCGGGTCTACTAAATTTTCAAAAAATTACCTATGGTCGGTGACAGGCTAAGTTGAACCCGGGCTAGCATGGGACGGCCTATACCTGGCAATGCTAAACAGGGTTCAACTTAGCCTGTCACCGACCTTCGGTAATACCTTCTATCTTTTGATTGTTAGAATAAGCAAAATGATCTGATGAGTTAAAATTTTATGAAACCTATGAAATAGCTGTCAAAAGAGATTTATCGAAAAGGTTCACAGAACATGGATCTGATTGTTATTCAATAATTCTAGATTGTAGGAAATTTGAATGGAAATCTGTTTTCCCAGCAAAAATTCACAACTCCCAGCCACTAGATTTAAAAAATAGGTAGTAGCTAACGAGTAATGGTTTATCCTATATCTATTCTCTCCCAAGGAATATACCAAATCCTCATCTTATTTTATAACATAAAATTAAGAAAATGGTTTTCTCCTTCTCCAGTTTGACACAGGAGTGCAGAGGTTCATGTCGATGAAGACGACTGGCTACGAGCAGTTCAAGCCCTCGACTAGAAGCGCCAAAGTGGGTTTCCTCGTCGTCGTCGCACCAATTGCACTCTACTGTTGGTGGCTCAAGAGTGCCAGGGTAAATCATCATTCATAAACTATCGATTGATGTGAAAACTGCTCCTTTCACCACATGCTGAAATGCTGAAAGAGTGAAATGCTCATCACTCTGTGAGTGTACTGCTAAGGTGTCACTCCCCTTATTTCTATTAGGTTACAGTTAATAACTAATAATTAATTTTGCTGTAGGTAATAAATTGATACGTTTTTAGTTGCCCGCATTTAAAAAGTTTATTCACTGAAAATAATTCCAAGTTTTTCTACAATTAAACATACTTTTGGTCATAAAATATCTCAAAAATAATTTGAAGTATGGTCCTAGCTAGGTAGGATTAGCTACTACATATTGATAGTTACTAGCAGTGGTTAATTTGTAAAATAATAAGTGGGCGGACGCTTGGCGATGTCAGGGAATCATATTTGCTTATGAAAACAATGTGGGGTTTGGGGGAGAACCCCCCAACATAATGCGAGTCCGGGGCGCATAGCCCCGGGAAATTTTTGAATTTCAGGACCAAATTTTAGGATTGCCTTTCTACGCGATTTGTACACAATTTTAAGAGAATGTTTACTTTTATGAAAGTGGGCAGACGGCGTCCACCCTGAAAAAAGAGTGGGGGCACGCGTCCGCCCCCAAATTAACCACTGGTTACTAGTTCGTGGACAGTTAACCAATGTCCAGTTGGCGCGAATTCCACAGCCAATGGGATTCACTACATAACTTCCACTTTGATCAGCATCAAAGTTGGTCCTACCTGGCCTAAGCTCACATGCTAATTGGCAATTGCTAGGGGTGTGCGAATATTCGAATTAGGCGAAGTATTCGGCCGAAGTCGAAGTCGAAGTATTCGACCTCGAAGTCGAATATTGATTTATTACATGTCGAACACTTCGAAATGTCGAAGTATTCGTTCAAATTCGAATAGTGCGCGCGCGTCGGTAAAGAAGTTTCCATTTGACCAATCAGCGTACATCTCGCCCAAGGACAAGGTCGCGCGGCGCGCACAATATACACACCCCCCTCCAAGTTCCACGCCAAAACTCGTTTTGTGTCAACCAACAGCAGACAGCTGATTTCAATTTGTTGCATTCGCCGTGCCAAGCAAATTCATGTGTTTTGTGTTGTGTTTTAAATTTTGCGAAATATTTCCGACAAGAAGTCGAACTATGGAATCTGCTTACGCAAATTTAGAGCAAGGAAAAGCGGCTTTGGAACTCTTTTTCCCTGGCAAGGGCGAAGTGCAACACGCGTCAAAGCATTTTGAAGACGCCTTATCTTCAACTTAGGTACAACACAAGCTTATTGAGCAGGAAATAATTTCCTTTTGTTAATAGCTGAGATTCCATACAATATTTCGATATTGTTTCAATTTTAGGTGTCTATAGGTATTTAATTTTTACTGTTCAATACCACATTGTAAAAAGTATGTTTTTATTTATAGGCACAATACCATGCTATGCTACCTACCTATGTATGATACTGTTACATTAATTAAAAAATATAAATCTAAATTTCTTGAATTCTTTTTTAAATTTGTTGGTAGGAAAAATAGCATTATTTACAAAAATATTCGACTTCGAGGAACTATTCGAGAAACTTCGATATTCGAATTCGACTTCGACTTCGAGAAATTCATGGGCAACTATTCGACTTCGACTTCGACATCAAAATTCACTATTCGCACACCCCTAGCAATTGCTAAACAATTCCTAATCCTAGCTCTGCTTTCAGCAATAGAAATCTTATTAACAAATTGCTTTGTTCTTTCTACAGGATGCTCAGGAACAGAAGTACCGCACTGGACAGGTTTCATATGCAGACAGAAAATTCAAATTCTTATAAATTAACAACTATTGATATTGATTTAATTTACATAGAGGAATGTTAGAATAATGTGTTGATAAATGATGTCGCTTAGATGTAAATATACGAGACAAATATAAATAAAAGTATTCATTGCACATACTGAGTTGCTTGTAGATGATGGCACATTATTAACGATCTTCAAGCTGCTTGTCTCTGGCGATGACAGAATCCTCAAACTTGACCATGTATGTCGTTCCCTTATGCCAGTGAGCCGAGACCTTGGCGGGCTGTGAAAAGTTTACATAAATCAGGGAGAAACAGGATGCCATTACATAAATTAAATATCAATCGGATGATAGCTCTATCATTAGGGCTGGGATGTAAGTAGATTCTAGATATGTTTATGTGAAGTTATTTTTATTTATATGCATGATATTTAATCTGGACATATGGTGAGTCAGTGTCAAAAGAAGCCAGCCAAATCCTTATGGTATGGGAAACCGATATTTATGAACTATTGAATGTGGCTGTACAATCTCAGCAACTAGTAGAGTGTTGTTAAGCTCTGGGCAGCTATTCTAGGTATAGGTTACTTGAAATATCCGGATTCGGCCTGAATCTGATTCACGGTCACATGGATAACATTGCACCGAATTGGATTCTGGCCGAATCCAGATATTTAAAGTTATAGAATAGCTGTCCTGACAATTCTTATCTGGTCTGAAAGTGTGGGTTGACAAATCGCCTTGAAAAAAAAGGCGTTGGGGAAAAAAGCAACGAGTACTTAGGTAACACTCCTCTTTCACATCTTTTTGGTAGTCTCCTATATTTTTGTAAGTTTTTAGAGGGTGAACACAATTTACTAACTAGTAACTAGCCCCTAGCTACCTATCAGAAGAATTAGATGTTGTTGCTTACAAATCCGCATCCATTGAGAACGGCTTCAATTATGCCGGCTGTGAATACTGCACAGTTCAAGCTTCCTTTATCCTTCGGAACGGATATGAACTTGTTGACGAGAGGCTCTTTCTCGATGATGTAGTAAGTTCGTTCATCGTCGTTGGCGTGTTCCAGTTTATCTGCTTCTTTACCGAATAGAGACTGAAAAAAGGAAAACAGAAGACATTGTATTCGAACAAATAAGCGATACGTGATGGAGCCACTTCTGGCAGGAAACTTTTTAGATGCACTTTTTTATTTTGAGGTTCGTGTTTCTATAGGGCAGTGAAAAAGGAGAAACAAATGAAATTTAGATTACAAGTTTACTTTTTCAGCCATAACAAACAACTAAAGCAAATTTTATATAATTTATTTACATAAATAAACCCTTTATAACCTCCATTATCCCTCTTATGGATAGTACCTACCAAAGAATCCACCAGAGGTCAGTCGTGTTCCTTATTTTATCCAATAGCCATTGTACAATGTCTATGACACTACCCAAGTGCACTATGAATATCAATTGTTGAAAAAGAAAATACAACAGTTGCTGCAAAACGTCTGAGATGTTTCATAGACTTTTAAATACCTATAAAATTTATTTTGATTGCAGATCGTCTGTTTTTGAATGTTCATTTGAAAATTAAAAATTATAAATGGTTGATGTGAGCACTGGAGGGAAATTATAGCTTTGTAAAAATGCCAAATGTCTAGAGCTAGACAGTAGGTACAAATCTCTAGAGCTAGACAGTAGGTACAAATCTCGTACTTTCCATAGAGTCGATTTTACAAAGAGTAAAATGTTGAGTAATTTTGTTTCTCTTTTATAGTTTCTTTCTCGAACAAAGTACAGATCGATAACCTTTACTCCAACTTCTTGACCCATTTCTGCCAACCTTGAAAGAAAAAACATGAATGTATTACCATAAATAAATAATGAGAATATCTAAAATTGGTTACACAACATTTTGTTTCTTTGCTGCTGTAATTAATTGTTGACATCCATGTAATTTACTAAAATGTGTTACTGAGTATGTAAATATTTGTTATTAAGTACTACATAAATTCTTCGATTTTACAAACAAGTTATAGTGTGACTTTGTTGGGAATGAGCATTATTAAGCGAGCATCTCCTTTATGCTTGTCTTTTTTTGTTTGTCCTCACCGGTATACAGATCATACTGTTTCTCCGATCAAGCTGAAAATTTACGTACACGTAAGGACTAACTTGGCGGGTTACAGAGTACAGACCCAAATTTTTTTCAAAATCCGTTGATTGGGTTACGTTAAGTTTTTAGCAAAACTATGTTCTAATTAGTTGATCCAATTCAACAATTGAATTGTTGATACAATTTGAAATTTTTTAAGTTCATTAAAACCTAAATTTTATCAAATTGTACAAAGTTTTATCCAAATGCTCCTTGTTTAAAATTTCAAACATATTTTCCAATGGGCTTCCAAACTCCAAGCTAGAATAGAGCGCGCCACAGACGATCATACCTGGTTGCTATGGCAACAGTCAAATGTTTGTTGACAGGTTGCTACTTTGTCTGAATTGAAAACAAAAGAAGTTGTTTAACATAAAGTGATCTTCCAGTATAAAAAGTAAGTAGTAAGTGAAACTATTTCTTCAATTAATAATTACATATTACATTTTAAAACAATTACCTTCACTCCGAACACAACAATTTGGCATTATATTTCAAATACAAGAAGTTTAAGTGAGCTGTCATCTAGCTGTCATTTTGTACAGACGCATGCGTGGAAGGAAAAGGGAACAATTCACCCTAGCGCTCCATAGTGAGAGCAATGGCAGAGTGGAAGCCCATTGGTCGAAAATCAAATTGCTCCGATCAAGTTTAAATTTTGTATGGCAATCAAGACCAACATTATCTAAAATTTTACACATTTTCAGCCCAATCCATTCAGTACTTACAGTTTTGTTGTCAAAAGGCAGTAGATTCCTACTAGCCTGCCGTTAACATAAATCAATTAGAGCATCACTGAGACCGAACTTCAATGGCTTTTATTTAGGAATTGGGTATAGGGACTAGGGAATATTTCATTCTTCCACAAATCCTCAAATACATCAATGCTTTAGTTTCTACTGAGCGATACAGGGAAACAACCGGTGTACGTTAACATATTATGTAACCGGTTTTACAATAGATTGTTAGATGGTTGGGAGGTCAACGAACAATCTATAATAGGTCCAGATATTTAACCTAGCCAAAGACTTGAGCAAACGCTTATTGACTTACTTATTCTGAAGCTCAGGTACAGTGTACACTCGATTTTGACAATATTGCACCAATTCTGAGAAGAGCAGGGCAAAGCAACTGAGACTAACCTCACCCCTACCCTTGCTAAGAGACTTGTCTAATATGCTTGTCTTAGGTTTTACGGCTGATATTGTGATACTCATGATTAATTTTCAATAAGCTGAAATGTTGGGCTGTAACGCTATTCAATGATTTTAAATGAATAAGGTAACTGTAAATTTAAGAAACAAGTGTTTGACGTTTGATCAACAGCTCTCCTCGTTAAACTTCTTTATCGGCATAAAGGCTTCAAGGTTACAGAATAGGGACTATTCTCACATTACGATCACACAAGGAAAGACTGAAAAGAACATTCGGCGTGGTGCTTACTTGACGTTGATCTCTTTCACAATTCACTTCCGCTTTCTATGCAAATAGTGATTAGTGACATCAAACCAAATTATATTATCTTCTACTACGTAGAAGTTACGTCTTCGGAGTCTATTATATTCTAGGAACTACTGCGTCTCATTTTGACAATGGATAAGCGATTCGTGATATTTTTTGTCTGCTATTTTATCGGCACCTTGGGGAAACCTGACCCTACTTCAATCCCTGGTAAGTGTCCCCTGATTTTAGGGGTTGTCTTTGCCAGGAATGTCACCACAAGGCTAATTTCCAAATTGTTCTCGTTCTAGCCGATCCGCAATCGCAACCGGCAACAAGTACTGTCAAGTTCACTGGTATTAAAATTGGTACGGACCAGGGACAGAATGGTGTGGGGACTGCAACAGAAGCCAATGATAAGGCATCCACATTGATAGCAGATATGTCAGTTGACAAAAACGCCCATAAAGACGATAACATTACTACTACTAAACCTCCTCCAAGCACCGATGTCACTCCGATACCTTTACCAACAACTAACTCCACTGATCCACCAACTACCCCACCAACTACTCCGCCAACAACTGCGCCAACAACCAAGCCAACTACTACACCCACTACTACACCCAGCACGACTGTACCTACCACAACACCTACACCTACAACTACCTCACCCGGCACTACCACCAATGGCACTACTGTGACGCCTTCTACCTTGCCGTCTACACCCGCCACCACCACCAAGGGCCCGGACCCGACCCCGGTCCCGTCCAATGGCAGGCACTTCGATGGACTCAGTTTTATAGGTGAGTTCAGTTTATCGTTTTAGATAGAAATAGAGGAATGTCCTGCATTTGTTCATGCATGTGCAAGTGTGAATGATGCAAAGTTCAAAATGTTGGATTGTAATAAGGAAATTTGATGAAATATGTTCTATGGCTTACTCAGCATTCTCCAGTTTATTCTCTGGGCATTTGGTTACTGTGTGTATCGAGATAATGATTTAAATTGGGACAGCAGAAAATTGTGTCTTTGTTTTCCCAATATATTTCTTACCTATTGCCCATCATTTGTCTCAGCTCTCACCTAAGGGTTGATGCCCTGTCAAGGCATCCTTGTCATGAAATCATTCCATTCAAATTACCCCCCAGCATGTATTCGTCTGTGAATCAACGGAGCTTTCCTTTCAATTGTTCTGCGTGACGTAATCATGAAGCTTTGTTGACACAGTTTGTTAACTCTGATTATATCAATATCCAAATTCCAATGTCTAGTCTGTCGGGCATCAGACATCGAGCCCTATCTTTATATCTGAAATGTTTCTATTTCCAGGAGGGATTGTCCTGTCTTTGGGAGCAATTGCCATCGGTTTCGTCGCATTCAAGTTCTACAAGGCGCGCACCGAACGGAACTACCACACGCTATAAGTCACCTCCACGCCTCGCGAGCACGTTCCTGCATCTCTTCAAGTTCGACACCCGTTTGACAAAGTTTGCTGATCGTACGTTTTAAGTCGTTGTTTGTTTTCACCGTGTAGGAGGAACTAATTAGTTTAAAAGCAGGACTACTATTTTCAATTAATAGATCGCAATTATTTTAACTACGAGCCTTTCTGTCCGGTAATTTACGCAATGCAATGGGGGCGACTGCAGGTTTATTTTATTTATAATTTTGCCGATCATTGAAGTGCTCTTATTATGGGGTAGCAGGAAGTTTCGAAACATGCAAGATCCTGCAAATTAATATCTCAAAAAGGATCTGAATAATGCCTTGTATAAGTAATGTTGCAATTAGGTAGGTAGGTATATTTTGGTAAGTATTGTATTTATGAGAATAGCTGAGATTCTATCTCATTCATTTAATATTTGAACAAAATGTCATGTATACCTATTAGAGGCTAGCGGTTGCCGTTATAGTATGTGTACCTACCTGCATTGTTTACAATTGGTCCAAACAGGTAGGTAGTACCTACATATTATTATATAGATTATATTATTATCTATTCTCTCAAGTCTGTGAATCTCTTGTCCATATTTAGGGTTGTAATGTAAGTGTCATGTACATTATTATATATGAAGATATAATGTAAAGGTCTATTATTATAAGTTTTTAGGATCAAAGTTGATTTGGCGTTCCCAGAGGATTGCTCTGATTTGACGGGAATGGCGAGTCAAGAGTCCAAGTAGCTGCGTTGGTAACGGATTTGTGGAACTGTGATTTGACGAGAGCTCATTCTCTAGAGGCCTATTGGACAAGTTTCAATATCGTTTTTATTATTTGGTTTTCAGTAAACCAGTAATACTAATTAGTTATTAGGAACACTATTTTTGTTTTTTGCTCAGATATTCAGTAGGTACCTACTACCTAGGCTACTACCTACTAGTAAACTAGTAATTTGCTCCGCTTTTGTTTTCATACTAGCAATGTTGTTATTGTTGACAGATGGACGTTATTTTCTTATTCTAGTAAAGTTGGTAGGAGGAGAAAATAGTGCAATAATTGGTACTATTTGAATTTAGATTGATGTGAACAAATCTCTACTGCATTTTACACTTTGTCAAATTGCACCTCAAGAATCCATCCATAATTAATAAATTCATTATGTTCACATTCCTTTCTTTATATAATATTGCATAAATCTAAAAATTAGGATACCTATAGTTTAAGAAAATATGCAAAATTGAACTATGGTGTTACTACCTTTATTGAATTTTATGCAAATATACCTAATTACGTAGGTGCAGATAGTTTGAGAATATAAATCAAGATTTTGATAATCAATTCACAATATTAACGGGTAACATTTGAAAGAGCTCACAAGTTTTCTCGTCCAGTATTCAAGCTTGTTTTTAAACACAAATACATGTTATGTAAGCAAGTGTTGATTGGCGTCACATTATTGCATTATTGTTGTATTTTTCAAGTCAAGGCTGATTGCAAAAATTAATAAAATGTAATTATTCAATTTTGATTGTTTTCATTAATCAATTGTGCAAATATTGTGCCTGTTCCCTGTACCCAATCGATAGGATAATATGCTGAAAATTGAAGCTGACATTATTTGATACCAACATGCATGGGAAGTTTTTCCCCATGAGTTGAGCTAATCTGAAATGTATGTGAAATGAACAAGATACTATATTTTCCTGAGTGGATAAGGGTGTATTCTAATGCAGAACTGCCCTAGTTGACACGATACAACTGTGAAGTGATGAGTATTAAGAAAATCGATCTCATTGTCATTGTGTTGGTTGGCGATCAATACAATGTGAAGGCCATAGCAACAATTGCGTTATTTCGACCATTGCATGTGACATGATCGGATTGTTGCATCATTCACGTGATCTACATTTTTTACAGTTTTAGTGTTTTGCAAGGTCGCTAGGTTTGTGCTACTTCTGTTTGTGATTAAAATGTGATTAGTAATAACAGTGGAATAATAAGCTCGTGCGACAAATAGGAAGCTACTATTTAGCTAGCTGATAAGATAAGTCATGGGCAAGGTCATTGACCACTATCTATTAACTGTGCTTCTTACTGTCATATAGAGCAAAAGTTAACACGGCACCTCCACCAGTTCATGCAATTTTTAAAAATTTATGATATTTCAACAAATTATTTAAAAGTACTTTTTAGTCTAAGCTCGTTTAATATGAATTTTTTTATTTAATATAAGAACTGGTGCGGCCTTACATACTTCCGCCTTCTTTTCTTCATAGAAAAATACATTTTTTTCATATTTGTATATTTTATTTTAGTTTTAAATTTATTTTACATGCATGCTCCTTCATTTTCATAAATTTATATGATTGCTTAGCGTTACAGCTTTCTTCGGAGAGTCTTGAATTACTCCTTGAGCACTCCACTCTGGACTGAAGGTCACGCAAGGAATTATGTGTGATCCTTATACTTTTCCATCCAACTGAGATAAAATCAAAATTATTGGAATTAGTTGCATATTTACGTACGTGAATTTAGTGTTTGTGTAGTCAAATATCCCTTAAAAAGTTGTGTAGGTACCTGCTTAATCAATTATTATTCTGAAAAATAGGTAAAGTACCTGAACATCTTTCGATTGGTGCTCATTTTTTAAAAATTTGAGCCCCAATCTATTCGTTACATAATACCCTCCCCCGCTCTGCCGAAGTCAAGTGTTCTGACCTCAATTTTTGTAAATTTGGCAACCCTCCTGAAAAATAAAGAAATTTGATAATCCGCTACTCAGAATTATATACTACGTAGACATTACAATGATATTACACCTTGATCTTATCGAATCAAATTCAAAATCTAGGAAGTGCAGCACGACGTCCGAAAATGTTCTTCACTATCCTCTTTTATCCATCATTATGTGTTTGTATTCTGTCCAGTTCTGCAACCGTCTCGTTGATTTCTCTTTGAATTGTGACGTCAGCGTATATTCCGAGAGCGACGCAAGACTTGGAGCTCGTTAGCGTCACATTCACTCGACGTCGGTCACGTGATTCGACGTCGCGACGCGAATGTGATTTGTTCTGTGTAGAGATGGAGGGGGAGGTAATTGTGGTTTAGGTTGAGACGTTGGTAATAGTTGAAGTTGTGGTTGGTGTAATATAGGTTCACTTTCGTCAAGTTTAGAGAAAGTGTGGAGAGAATATGAAATAATATTCAAGAATCTATGGTGTTACTTGAAAGAATCTGTGTTCGCTGGTCTCCAAACTGTCGACAATGACATTATCTATAAAATGAAACCTACAGGACGAACTATCCCAAACAACATGAAAATAAATAATTACTGTAATCCTGACACTTTAAAATCGGTTATATGTTGTGTAATTTGTGTTATTTGATTTGAAGTAATTTCGGTACTTATAATTTTGTAACAGAGTGTAAAATCTATGTTTAAAAAAATGTGAGTGATTATAAATTTTATGACATTTCTGACGTTTTCTTGAATAAATTTAAATTTAGATACATTTTTACTTTTTAGATTTTCAAGTTAAAAGTAAATCAATCAAATTTTCATAAATGTTCATGGCAGATGTTTTTACTATCAAACTGAAGACACATGAAAAATTTGTTATTTTCTCAAATTTCACTAAATACTACGGCCGTTTTTAAAAAGCAATTTAATATAGTGTACCAATATCCTATTGGTACAATTCAATGTATTTTGAATATTTTATGTAAAAAAACTTACAAAAAATCCTAACTTTGACACAAGGTTGTTTTCAAACTGACCCACTCAATTTCGAACTCCGCCCTTCTCATTTCATTATTAATAAATGCAACCATATCGATAACCAATAATCAATACTACGAGCTCGAAACCTAACATCCTCAGCTCAAGTTGCTCATCCATCGATACTTCTTGAAAGTTGTGCACCAGAAAGAGTGTGTCAAGTTCATCTTGTACTTGTCGGACATTTTGTACACGGATCGTCCATTATTGGCGTCTCACCCTTCAACCTCTGTATCTTTCACCCCTGTCATGATCGAACTTGTAGAGAGAGAGAAGCTGAACGTCGAAGCTTCATTCAGTTGCAATCGAAGAAAAAAACTAATCAAGAAAACACTGCAGAAACGATTTAAAAATGTAAATAATTTTATTTGAAATGCAATAATGAAACTTTGAAATATATAATAAAATTGTAATCATTTTTCATTAAGTTGGTGTGTTTACGTTACCAGGGTAAGGACTGAAGTCTAGACAATTTTATCTTTATACAAGTTCAAAGCACTAACTCACCTGCCGTAATATCTAAGCTATAAACTTTCTATGTAGGTATCTACACAGTTTTATTATTTTCCCGACATCTTGTTTTTGAGACACGTGAAAGTTCTTACAGAACGTGATGTGAAGCGGGAATAATCGAGTATTTAAATTATAGAACATTTATTCTGTTCACTCTGTTACCAGTGTGATTGATAATTATTTATAATATTTTAGAATCAAGGTATGTTATCATGACTATTTAATAACCTACATTTTCATATTTTAATTTTCTTTCTATCAGCTGTATGCAAAGTGCATAATAAACCCGGTGCAAGCTAGCTACTCATATTCTTCATGATATCTCTAGTTTTATATCAGCAAGTTAACTGCAAGTTGTACCGCCAAGTAGGTACATTGAAAATAAAGTAAGAATTCTACCTCATCCCACACAGTTATCTCTTATAGCAAACCACCAGGGAGCAGTAAAACTCTTATTTATTACCTTTATAGATATAGCTGCCGATCCATGCCGACCGGAAGTGGCAAAGATTTGTTCCGTTCTGCTCTTCCGTTTTATATATTATTGTTATCGTAACTTGGTAGGAATATCTAGCCACAGAGGTGAGCAGGAAATATACCTATTGGGACAGTCATAATATACCTACAAGAATTTACTACAGAAAAATGACACAATGACGCAAACAAGGTGAACGTTTAAAACGTATTAGAGTTGTAGAAATGCTTGAGTGTTGTTCATATAGATATATAGTGACATCTGGATTAACCAATGATAGCAACGGATGACAAATAAGTCACAAGTATTAAAAATCAATTTTACAAATGGTGGCAGAAGTGGGTATTAAACAAAATTGTTTTTGATTCATTCTAAACTCATTTGGAAAGATTAGTGGACACTTGGTGGATGAATATAACAATTCAATTTAATTTAGGGTTATCAGGCTTCGTTGATTTACTAAATCTCAATCTAAAAAATTTTGGTCTTCTAAATAAACATAAATTTATCAGATACATTTTAATAAACGTTATTTTTGTAACCCTTAGCATAAACAAAAGAAAGAAAGTGTATCAGAAAATTTGAATCGACAAATTGATGTAATGTAAGTGTAATAAAGATAATTATTACACGTAATCTACTAAACTAATCTAGAAGTTAGTCCACCGAAAACAAAAAGACATTCACCAAACAAACTTCCATCTTCTCTCACGAAACCAACATGTCTAATCGCTTATTTAATTATCACTAATTCTCTAGTTGAAATAACGCTACATCCCCCCCCCCCCTCCCCCACTTCCCTGCTCCACTTGCATGTTTGTTATTCACTAGATTTAAAAGGTGAGGTGGAGGTAACGAAGTTAACGAGCACCACAACTACTAGAATTGTTACTCCAACCTGTGTCGACTATTTTGTTGCTCTTGCTCGTGAATAAGACAAACTAATAACTTGATTAAAATGTTGGTACGTTCTGGCCTTTGACTGGCGCTACGTTGAACGTCTGCATCCTTGTGTGGCACCCAGGTGAGGGAAATTATGTTAAGGTACACTCTCTAACTGGGAGAACTTTTCTCAGAGCTTTCCTGAGCGTCAGCAAACATGGGTTACAACTAATGGAGAAGCTAACGGGACGAGTAAATAGGGAGCATGATGGTTTCAAACATTTCGTGTTTGTGTCTTAAATGGTTATAAACTAAAATAGTTAGCTATGAGTATGTAGTTGAGAGAAATTAGATATATTTTGAACCAAGTTTACATAAAATACAATTTTTTCCAAAGTAAGTGAGAATTTCCAGGATTATTCCTGGAGATTTCAAATTTAACCTCCATGGAGTTCTTGAATTGCATAATTTTGAATTTTTTTGAAAGTGTGCTATTATATTAGGAAATTGAAATATTCATGGCTTGCACGAACGTCTTCTGTTTTACATCAGCAATGCAAAACAATGAATTTCCCCTGAGGGCGAACATTATGTTGGCACGTCGACGGGTCGGATTTCACTTACAAATGGAGGTAAATCAGATTTTTGTAAAGTAAAGTAAAGTAAGTGATTTCTCTTCATATTAAAGATTTCTCCGGAACCTATAGTTGCCCCAGTAAACATTAAAACAACAAAATATCGCCAAAAAAAGCGCAGAATGGCATCAAGATGGTGTCTACAATGTGGGAATTCTCTTGCAAACTAGAGAATAGCTAACGACAATGAAATAATATGTTAATACAAACATAGACAAGTAATGTACTAACATAACTTTTGTAAACACAAAAGTTTTCATTTACACTCTACCAAATTAACGAGTATATCCCCTGTCTCATAATTTGGTTTCCTCCTCATAAACTCTAGAACAAACCAGGTGCCTTACAATCTTTACAATCAATCTGATACATTGCTCAGAGTTTGCTACAAGTACAGATACGCTCGCAGCATCCATGGTCTAGATCCAGCTCTTGTTTCTTCCTATCTGCACAACACAAAGCAGATCCCCTTCCCCATGTGATAAGTATGCACGGATGGCAAGCAACGTACAACACTGGCATACGAACATTTCTCCCGCAGGGATGAAAAGAAAACACAATAGATTTCGAGGAAATCAAAGCGTTCAAAATATTGTTATGAAAACTATATTCTTGTGGAAATATTCTGTATTTGCATTTCTATTGTGGTTTGCAATGGCATGAACGTTGAGGGAAAAGAGTGAAACAAAGGAATGAAAAAGTATGCATGCCATTCGTAAGTAACTGATCCAATATATGGGTTTGTGATGTGATGTATAATATTTGTGTAGTCTTTGTAAATATGTAACAATATTATGTCTTTGTTGGGGAAACGCGATGATTTTTTATATAAATCAAAGTAGAGTATAGTAATCAGGAACGGCTTTTGTTACTTATGTAGGTTCGTACAAAGCTTTACCAGTTAAAAAAATATAATTGTCTTACATTTTCGTTCGTTTTATCAAATTTGTATTGGTTTTATACACTTTATACTAATGTTAATGCATTTTGTTGGCTTCCAAAAACAAAAGGAATGCGATGTATTTTACATTTTTACTTGAAAAGAATCGAACGGACAAGATAAGTAGTCATCACTTTAATATTCCTAAAACCATGGCATAGAAAAACTTTTGATGTAACGTAAAATTTATAAGTATAAATCCAACCATTTAATTTCAAAATCAATTATGGTTGACACGATTATTTCCCGATACATCAATATTTACTTCACTAGTTGGAGCTGTTTTATATATGTGGTTGGTTGGATTTTTTGACACTCGATGTTATACACCGACACGATGACAAGGAACTACTTGAAAATGCGTGTGCTCGTGTGCGTGAAACGTGTGTTGAGCTCTTGAGGTTATTAGGAAGTTTCTAAATCTCTTTGCATACTTCTCGTATACTTAAACCTCTCAACCCTCTCGCAATATGTATGCAGATTTCTGGAGTTTTACTTAAGTATCTGAGGTCGGTATCTTATATGAGATAGAACACAAGTCTTCCCATGTAACCTCAACGTTTTCTTGGGAAACCACAACTGAACGAGAAATTATCTATATTACTTCAAGTAATTATGTGAGAACGTGAATCGTGAATGGGAATTTAAAAATGTTAAAACCACTGCCTTCTTTACGGTATCTTCGGAGACGTTATGAAAATAGTGATGGAATGAAGAAGGCAGTGATAAAACGTTCGAATCTTCCTACATCTACTCGATAAGTGCTGCTGTGAGCGGCGGCGCCAGGAACTGAAACTTCGGAGTCGGAAGGTTTGAATTCAGAACGTTCCAAATTAGTTCTCATCTTTCATCGCTTTAATTTACTTTTATTTATGATTTAATTATGACTCATTCATTTACTGAGATGATATTTTATGTATTAAAATCAGTCGATATTATCTTGGTCGACGTATAAATGTAGTTTAGCTGCATGGTTCAATATAAATCTGTGTCGTAATAATAAAGTGCATGCACGACTGGAGTGCATTTGCGATGGGGTTTTCTAATAAAGGAAGTAAATTAAGGGAAATATTTCCACCTTATCTCAATGAATACGGAATTGTGAATTAAACTTTAATTTCGTTATCAACTCATAAAAAGTAAATTCAAACTAAATAGAATCTCATCACGTATAATTTCAGTTAGAGTTTTCCGTGCAATTTTCTATGTGAGACAAGAAAAGTTTTCTTCTCGAAGAAAATTGTGATTGAAATCAAAGAGCTATTACATCAAGGCATGTCTGTAGAAATGTAAATTCTTCTCTTCAGGACCGCATTCGAGATCAATTAATAAACCTTCTTCTCGTCCTTGATTGCATTATTAAGACGAGAGTCGATAGATGCGAAGGCTGAGGAGTCTGGGAGGAAATCTAATAAGAAAAGGAGAAGTCAGGAAGTAAGAGTGATCTCATAGCTTGAAGTTATTTCATCTTGGAGTTGAGTTAGCGAGTAAAAATAAGACGAACATTCATTGGACATTTGAGTTAAATGAAAGGAATTATTATGCTACCGGACGAAAGTAAATAATTTGTAAAACGAAATTGACGAAATTTGTGAATAAACATCAATAGAGCTACTGTTAGTCTGAGTGTACATATACGGAAATATTTGATATATTTTTTTACAGTTTTCTTCCAGCATCCACGAAGTTAAATGGTTTATCTTCTAAAACCACATATCTTATAGAATATTTCTTGTATTGCGATAGACGAGTTTAATCTTGACTTTTCTTCTTCATGTTTTTGTCATGGGATTACTAAATGAAGCACCTCACAGCCAACGAATGAAATCGGATAAAGTTGATTATTGTTTACCTACTTTTCTCTTGTTTTACATCAAAAGAATAGCAATTTTTGGCACTTTCCATACAAGAAATCTGAATCACATGAAAGTATGCAAATACATACTACTTATGTATAGCTACTCTCATGCATACACTCATGCATAATATACTAAAAGGAATAATGCATAATAGCAATTGATTGATAACATACTAAACTGACTTTTTGGACAATAATACGAATATTATAATAATTTAGTTATCTACCTTCATATTGAATTGCATTTATAATTAAAATTATATATAATAGAATATAATGTAATAGAATCCATATTACATCATTCCATTACAATGGAATGTAGTTTCGTTTTATTTGATAACAAAAACTGCATTTAATCAAATCACGTTATTCACAGAACTTTTTCATCATTTTCTTGCTGTTTGTTCACAAATAAATTCAAGAAAACGAATATAATCTATTGTCATTTGAATTGAGAACGACGACTTAAATTCACGACGGTAATTTAGTTGATTCCATTGTCTAATAAAATCGGATTGGTTCTAAGCTGGTTTAATGCAATTTGCGCTCCAATTCTGCTGCAGGAATGTGCAAATCTCATCCCTACTCCCCCCTATTGAAATCTCTTTTAATTACTAAAACACAAAAGAGGTAATCCCCACCTTTCTATGACCGGTTAATACCAGTTGAAAGGACACCCGTTGGTCAAGTCCCTTGCAACTCATTAGCAAACAGCATTAGATAACTATCCCTGGATTAGTTAGTACATCACTCGTATGACACAAAGAGAAAATAATTCACAGAGCTTTCATAACTTATATCAAAGTGAAAAGATTGTGTTTCTATGGCATACGTAGCGAGGGATTTTGCTGAAGGGAAATAATTTCCAGTGAGATTGACGAGGAATATTAACTCAAGTTGTGGATGCTTTTGTTTAAGGGTATTAGATACACTACTCTGTGTGTAATTTTTTAGTACAGAGTTTCTTCTATTCTATTAGACGTAACACGTCTTTGAAATTGTTAATAAAATATTGTTATTTATTTATGTTTGTATCACATTATTAAATTCCTATAAAATATAATTCACAATCCAGTACATAAAGACTGAGGAGAGAAGACGATAGATAAAGAGATAAAGAGAAGATGAAGATAGAGAGAAAGAGAGATGCGTAGGTAGATATGTGTTAGTATTTTGTAAAAATGCAAAACATTTTCGTCTCTAACTTTGTATTGGTAATTTGGATTTTTAAAGTCCATCGTCTTTTTTGATCATGGCTCGTATAGAGCAATATAGATATCCTATCAATTATTCTTGTGAAAGGTATCTTCGCCAATAAGGATTAATGGTAAAGTTTAAAATCTTCGTCATCTGTAAAAGCATAATCTACATAGTTTATTTTATTATTTTATTTCATAAAGTGATTTTAAACATGACAAATGTATAGGTAAAATTACACGTCTCATTTGAAAGAAATATCAATTAACAAATAAATCACTCAATTAAGTCTAAAGTAAGCTTTTATTAATTAGTACATACTTATTACATTTATTCAAGTAATGCATTCTTCAGTCATCGAAAACATTGTATTGCTACATTTTAAGCATTCTTAACTCTTTAATGCAATCATTAATACATTTAGAGCAAAACTGGAACATAAAATTAATGACGTGTCACATATTTACTGCACGAGTGATTCTGTCATCAAATCTCACGTTAATACTTGCTTTTGTAATTTTCATTTCTGATTTATACAATTAATTAACACTTCCCAAGCATTTCATTAGATTTCCAAGTTGGAACATTGCTATATTAATTATAGTTTCATTTGTAAAGAGAACTGTGGAAAATGGGTAATGTTTTATTTTTATAAAGCATCTAGCTGGAAATTGTAATAATGAAATTAATGATCAAATTCGACTGAAATTGAATGCATGGTAAAAGCCAGTATACTGTTTATGAATATGTCTCATTGCTTGTATAATTGCAATACGTAAACAAACGTCATTCTAAAATATAATTACTGTTTAAAATCCATGTTGGTTCTGGTAACTAAATTTACTCTACCAATTGAGTTTCTATGGATTGCAGATGAATTGAAAATTGAAATCAATTTGGAACAATACTTGTTAAATAGTTTATGATTGACTTTACCTGTATACAGGGACGTATTAGCATTACATGTTGACTAACATTCTTTAAAATCCATTCAATACAGTATACATAGTTACATATTGATGTGGAGTTACAATTAAGATTTTTAATTACGTCAAATTAGTGTTTGTTAAGACAACAAACGACCAGTTGACCCTGCAGTATGCTTTCATGCGTTCGGTTTACCTACCTGACTTCATCAATTGTGTAGTATTCATAGGAAGGACTTGATGATGCAAATATTTGCTAAAACCTAATGCAGAAGGTTCTGACTGATCAAAGAGTTTGAATATGAAATAATATAAAAACGACTTCAAAATGCAAAAAATTATAAATATTAATCATAAATCGTAAATATATTTGAATTAACTTGGCACACCGTAATACAAATTTCTATTGATTGTACTTGTTACAATGTAGAATTATCTTTCATCAGTAGCGCTTTACCCCTCCTGTACTCAAAATGGAGAATGTAGAGCAATGCAAAGAAATTTAAGGCAATGTTTTTCTTGCACTACGTCTCTTTCTTTCTATGATGCTGTTCGTAAACAACGTTAGATATCCTATCATTACTAACATACAGCCATCATCGAGAAAACTAACACACAATGTGTCCGAAGTGATGTTTATTAGCTGTGTTCTATTTGAAAGTTAATGTTTTACCCAAGTTATCTACACTGGAGCCGAGTGTTTCTCCCAAGAAGATGTATTGGAATTGTTTCGCGCTCCTCCCATGTTGTCCAGCAACTGAATTACGCCAACTGCAAATGGCCAGTTCCGAGGTCCATGTAGTGGCTATTTGGAGTCGAACTTGTGACCTCTTGAGTCTAGACGATGGAGATATTCAATGGATTCTAGACAATTGGTCCAACGGCAGTTTTATATTGATGGCAGTTGTTTTGTCTAGGGCAGAGACCTGACGAATTAAAACAATTGACAATTTCTTCCTATCTACATTTAAAATATTACAGGTAGTTAAATTAATGTAATCTCATTTTCAAAAATATATGAAAATTGAAGATAATGTAAAAAGGGGTTTGCGTGATTTAAAATTACTAGGAAAACGCTCTGTGTAACGCGTTGATGAGCGAGCACGGATACACGCAACACCTCGAACCGAAATTATGTCTATCGAATGTCATTAAAAGCCAATAATTCTTTAGTTTCGTCACATACTTGTATAAAAATCTCCAAAATCTCCAAAAATATTGGTGCCAATCCTTGCTAAGTTTTAAGTTGATCGATTAAACCTTTATGATTAAACGGTTCCTTGTTAATTTTCAAAAATCACAGGATCTCGTTCAAAAAATATACCTGGGACCATCCATATGATATGATATGTAGTGTGTGTACACAATATCAGATCAATCTGTTGAACGGTCATTATTAGTTTCATATTGTTTGAAACTTTCTGCTCTAACTACCTTGCCTTGAACTGTAGATTCGAAGTCGCCGTGAATTTGACAGCCAACACGCAAAATGTCCCTAAAATGACAAAAACTTTTGAAAATAACGACAGATTAGAGTGAAAATTGGCAAAAATACTTTAAATGTTGGTACCAATGACAATGCGAAGTTTTTAGTTGGTCGGTCAATCAGTTCCAGTTTAAATTTCAAAAATCACAGGAAAAATGGTTTCAAATTTGAACCAATTGGAGGATTTGGCTGAATTTTTTTTTGATTGGGTACAATGTTAGTTTCAATGACTTTGCTAAATTTCAAATTGATCGAACCAACCAATCGAAAGATAATTTTTACAAAATTTGAACCAATCACAGGATCCCGTTCAGAAAAAATCCCAGGGATCGCATAGATTACGTTAGTATGTGTACAAAATTTCAGATCGATTGGTTGTGCGGTTTGACCTGGGCAGTGCAGGCAAAAAAAAAAAAAAAAAACACACAGAGAAAGTGCCATAAGAGTACCGTGGTGACGCTCGCTACGCTCGCTCAAAAACATATAGTACATAAATATTCATCAACAACCAAAATTTCAATTTCAATTTCAATTCAAATTCAATTTTTTTATTTATTTTTTATTAGCATACAAATATAATTGGTTGTTTTAATTTAGATTTTACATATAAAATCCTCATGTTATCAAGTTTGTTTACTCTATTTTTGTCAAAGAACGGTCCCGAATTGATTCCAGTGAGAGACACGCCTGATTATGGTGTACCGTAATTTCCTTGATGCTCTATATTGCAAAGCTACTCGAAGTAATGAAACGACAAGCGATCGTTACAATCTTGCTATGTTCTTGAATGCATTATGTTCAAAATCATTCAGAAACCAAATGTAAGCTTTGTAGGTATACGAAAAAGTAGAGGACTTGATCAATGTTTCACGTAAATATTCCAACATCACCTACACATTTTCTTTTTTACTTTTTAAATTTCTTCTATACGCACATTTGTTTGTTTTTAATTAATTTTTAGTGGTTGACTTGCTTTACTCTCAAACGTTGGAAACTAAATAGAAATGGTTTGAATCCATTACATAATAAACACAGGCACAACTTTGGACACGATTTCCTTTTATATTGAGGTTGGTATTTGAAATACCTAAAAGTAAATTTTGCGTGCCCTTTGTTTTATTTTTCAATGAAGTAATTACTCATGCTGTATTTGCTGACTTCAACAGATGAAAGAAAATCTAAAATCGGACTCCACTGAAGTTCAGAGACTAAAAAATGTTGTAGAATTGCGTGAGTAGATGAGAAAAAAAGTTGCCTACAAATTTGCTCTGAGATAAAAGCTTTTTTAGCTTGGTATTAATGTTGCGGAGGTATCCAAATATTTAAAATACGCTTATAAGGCACTAGTTTTACTGAAGATCTTACATTTTGTGTGAACTTAAATTGGAGCAATGTTGATGGGTTCATCAATGTTCGTATTGACAGGGAATTAATATTCGCGCAAATGAAGACAGCATGCGAACAAAACCATGCGTCAAAGGAGCAGTCTTTTTTGAGCATTTTGTAATTTTTTAAATTTCTCTGAATAAATTTGACAAATGAAAACAAGCATAAAATAAGATCAATAATAAAAAAAATCTAAGATGCATCATAGTTCCTCAGGAGGCCAATTCTTGAGTTTTCACGTTTTGAAACCATTTACGTTTTCATTGTTTAAAATCTGGAAAAGTTGACAACTATTGCTTTTAGCCTTCAACTTTTTACGTTTTAAATAATGAAAACGTACACTGTTTCAAAACGTGAATCTCAAGAATTGGCCCCGAGTTCAGACGTCTTTCAAAAACTATACCCGGGTTTGCTCTTACATTAGTGTGTGTGTGCAAAATTTCAGATCGATAGATTGACGGTGATTATGAGTCATTGCCTACAAAAAGAGCAAACAAAAAGAGAAAGTGTCAAGTGTACTGTGAGAGGACATAAGGATGTTTATGAATTGTCCCATTTTAATCCCTCTATTTAAACCCTGTTGCTGAATTTTCTATTAATGAGACTTGGATGATTTTCTTTCTCAGAATATTTTATAATGGATCTACTTTCCTCTTCCCACTTTCCATTCTTCTCTTGCAGCCACCTACCATCATATTACCCCATCTAAACGTGTAATTTCCTACCAATATTTGCGCTCTCAGGTGTCTCTATAGACACGAAACCGCAAGATTCTGCTGCTATACGCACGACACATTACTAGTGTATAAACATGACGCTTCAATATCCATCTACTTTGGCCTCCTCAAGCGCGAAATCATCAACTAATTAAGCAATTTCCCGTCTAATCAAGGAATAATGATGCTCTAATTTACTCATCTCGAATACTAAATTACTAGCTACAGGCAGTAGAGGCGCCAGTGGCGCTCGGTGGGTGGAAACTGAATCAACATGGATAAGAATTGGTGTCAAATGATTCAAACATAGATTTTTGAGTGAAAATGGTAATAGTTCAGTTTCAGTTTCAGTTTTCAAATCATTTATTTCTCCAACAAAAACAAGTAAATACACACGATTCGCTGTTATAAAAATAATGAAAAGAGAAGCCCGCATAAGAAAATATTCTTGTGTGCGGGCTGTCTAAATAAAAGTACAAATTATAAATAATCAGCCACAGGCAGTGAGAGAGAGAGAGAGAAAATATATATAAAAGAAACATACTAAGTACATATTATAATACAACAATAATAATAATAATTACAATAATATAATTACGATATAATATTACAATATACAATATATAATATATAATTAATGATTATTCATGGTTAATTTTTATACTGTTGAAAAGAAATTGTCTCGCATCCATTTACTGAGGGTTTTCTTAAATAGTATGTAGGTAGGTACGTATTAATTTTTTTGTCGTGTGGTAAGGCCAACCACAATTTAAATCATTAACGCATAGTACTACCTATTTTATGATTTGTTTGCTCCAAAGATTAAACTTGGATAGAGAGATTATGATTGTTGCGCTCAACAGCGAGGTTAACAGCGCCAAACTAAACTACGATAAAAATTTATTTAATGACGACTGTAAAAATTTATCATATTCGTTTTACAACATTAGACACGGTAATAACTGCATTGTAAAATGTTTTAAAACAATATTTATAAAAAATTAGTCTTTAAAAATAATAAATGAAATGTTATTTTGTGGTATCTCTCTTAAAAAGCCTCGATTTTCAACTAGTTTCATTTATTTAGATAGTATTTGGTTCAAAAATAAAATTTTGTTCTCTTGTATCTCTATTCATGCTTTGCACGTGACGTCATCTCATTGTTGCGCGGCCATTTTGGGGATACATGTCAGAACGGCTGTCAATCTGTTGTTCAGTACTTTTTGATATTATTTATGGTTTACCTGTGTAATTGTAAGCTGCAGAAGAAGTTCTTATAGGTATAAAACCACTTATTTACAAACTATCTTTGACTATAACCGATAATAATTAGTTTAAATCGAATTGACAGCTATCACCAATATGGCCGAAAATATACTTTTTTTACATTGTTGATGTAAAACAAAAGACGCACGTGCAAAGTATGAATAGTACTTGTGTACTCCGCTGTCCTGTACCGCGCGCCACTGGATCCAGGTTGTTGTGATAAGACGACGCGACGCCTGATTATGCCGCCGCGACGACTATAATAACATAACGTCGAGCGTACAAAATGCGTTGCTACCATCTTGTCGCATAACAAGCATTAGGTACGCTATTACAAGACTCAGACACAACGTTCTTCGTAGGTTTTGCCCGATTATTTGATCAAATGAGCACAATGATGATCAAATGATCTTATTGTAGTTGATTTATAAAAGTACTAGAGAGCCCCGCCATGTAATACATGACCCAATAAGCTCTCTTTCTGGGCAAGGCAATGCATAACTGAAGATGGACCACTATTAAAATAAAACAACTCTGCAGTGCGATTGTATAACTTCTTAGCCGAGATAATGGATCGTTATCGATACCAATTGATGAAAGTAATTTAGCCTATCAGAAGGTAAAGCAATTCAAAGTGCGTAAAGTCGACTTCCTGTGATAAATAATGTGATTATATTTCATATCCTCATAGCTTTTGCACAATTTAAATGATTAACAATGATATTAATAGTTTACTTTCATCAATTGGTATAGATAACGATCCATTATCTCGGCTAATAAAGTTATACAATCGCCCTGCTGATATGCTGGCAAAGAATTGTCTATCGTTACAATTTTTTTCAACTCACGGAATGACCGATCATAAATGCAAATCAAGGCTCTTTTATAGCTATATATGCGGAAGGTGCACCAAACCCAACCCACACTTACCCCAATGCACACCTGTAGTGAACATACGTAAATTAGAAACAAAGAAAACCTGTTTTACTATTTTGAAAATATTTAAATATATCGTGAATAACTCAATATTATTAAAACATTTTAAGCATGATAAAAAAATATGAACTGATACGACTCAATGAAAAATAAAAACAAAAATTTCAGTTGCATGGTATATAGAATTAAAATGATTTTTATAATATTTAAAACACAACAGAATAAAATGTATCAACATGATGCAGGTTCAAAAATTTTATTTAATCGAATCCTGTTTACAATTTAATTATCGTGTCAGGAGATGTTACATCATAGTCTAGAGTATTCTTCTCCGCAACCGACTGGCCAAATCCATCACGGGGGTCCAAAATAAGATTATATATTTGAAACTGAATTAAAACAAATAGGCGTGATTGATAAAAAATGGGATATGATTTGATTTGCAATTATGATGAACGAAAAGTGGTATCGAGATTTAATCGAAGTTCGTCACTTTTTATGTAATAATTTAAAAAATTACGAAATTTACTATATAAAATTGTATGCATGTTTCCACTTCATAACCTACACACATGAAAACATCAATGAACAATACAATTTTATGTAGGTGTACCAACTAAAATCTTTTGATAAAATGCTAAGTTGTGAAGTCAGCACAAAATGTATGTTCTTGCTTGCTTGATATTTGTTTATCATATCAAATGAGGGACGTAATATTGGAAATTAGGTCCAATATCAAAAGGTAACAATAAAATACACTCTGGACAGAAATGTTCCTTTGTGCCCCCCCCCCCCCCCCCCCGCATAACCCACCCCAAAAAAGTAAGCTTTTATTCACATGAAATGTTGCTGTGCCCGTAATTCTAGTCAAGGTCTCCAGTGGAAATTCCATTATTTTCTTCACTGCCAAATGGATTCACGGCTTCCTACATTTGGAAAGTTTCGAAGAAAGTGACTTTTTCAATGACAATTTTGTTTCTATTTAATATCTCTCTAAATACTTATCGGATTCAAACGAAACTTTTTGCTTGCCAGTTCGCTTGAAATTATGTACAGGAAAAGACAAGTTTCGTTGAAAATCGTGCTAAATTCTCGATGTCTACAGACGCTAATCGTAACGCAACTTCCGAGCTCCAGATTCCATGGCCAAATGTTGTTCAGGTAGATTTGTGAAAATTAGTTTCACTGCCTACTAAAATTAATTTTCACTGCACAATTGAAATTGACGTTTAAAATTAAGAGATCAGAGAAAGCGTTGTTTTTCACGAATAACTCCGTAAATACTGAACAGAATGTCGCGAAAGTGTTACTATAAATCAAGTCCCGTAATTATGTACATTACTGGCGAGTTTCACCTTGATCGGTGGAAAATTCAAGATTTGTATAAAGAACCGAATTTTCAGCCACGTTGCTACGGGGACGACGTTCTTCTCTTTTAAGCATATTATAGTAAATGATTTTATTGCTCTCAGTCACAAAGACACTTTTGTTAACTATTTGTTATGGATTAGGTTTTTAGACGCACATACGTAATTCATAGAGAATGCCAATATACATATTTTTGGGGGGTTTTGCGTGTGTATATAATCAATTTTTTTCTTGTATTTTGTTTGGAGGGGGGTTGACGTCGCAATGTTCTGCAACGAGGCTAATGGTGACGGATGAATGATTAAGATGATGATTGGGAGATGATGGTGATGAGTAGGTAAGGCTGGTAGGTGGGAAGGAGGCGGTCGTGGCCTATTAGTAGGGTACCTTCCTAGCATTTGCCTATCGACTGAGGGAATACCACGATAAAACCTCAGTTAGGAAGGACGGCCGCGGGAATCGAACCTGGCATCCGGAATACAAGTTCAGAGCGTGTTCCATATCATACCTGGTGACCATACCTGTTCCGTTTTTTTTGTCTAATTGTTTTCATTTTTGATAAGCACGATATAAACATGTATTTAAAAAAATTAAAAAAATCTGCGAAATTAATAAAAAAAGGCAAAATAATGCTTTTAAAGTGTCAATGCATTTTGGCAACCTTTTTGACTGCTGACGAAGTAAAAAATATGCAAAGCGCAACACCTGAAAGGTCCCATGTAGATTTTCGAATATGGTTTAATATTAAAACTTTCGACCCTCATAATCCAACAATTTATAGCGGCCAGAAATTGGAATTTAATAAGTAAATAATGAAATCTAGCGTCTTGTATAATTGTAATTTATTTGAGAAATGGCTGAGCACCACACCCCTCCCCTATTCCATTAAGATAACAAGATGATGCATTGTTAGGATCCTTGATTGTGACAGATGGGAAGTGAAACCAAAACACTGCTTGGCCCAAGATCTGAAAGTTTAAGATTTCAGAAGTAGGTACTAGGTACACTCAGCACAACAAAAACTGATCGGTGAGCAAATTTGAATGACTGCTGGTCATGTTTCATACCAATCAAAGCCTCACCTCCAAAACACCATCCCTAAGTGAGAGATTCACTAAATTTTCCATCATTATCAAACAATCAAAGCTAGTTATTGTCATTTAAATGAGAGGTCACCTACTACTGGAGGTACTACTGACTTCTAACAGTTTTCAGTCAATCAGATTTATTGAACGATCAATTTTAGTAGTGTACCAAGAACAAAAGTTAAAGAACATAATGATTTGTATGATATTACGAGTTATAAATTATTTGATTATAAACACAATGTATTTACTAATTTTTCTTAGGTTTTCTTAGGGATCAAATCTGTACCTCAGAGGCAGGAGGTCCGATGTCTATTTCATAGATTCTTGTGGTAAGCTAATTAAAACAGTAATTTTGCGTTCATCCAATCATATTTGTACTGGTGACACCAGTTTATTGTAAGAGAATACTTAAATATAACTATTTTGTTTCCTTTAGTCAATTGATACTGATAGAGCTTGTTTAGGTACATCATTCCAAAAGTTTGTAACACAAAATCTGGAAAATAGCCATCAGTCCTTCTACCTCTGAAGGGCAGACATAATAGTACCTACTTATAATTGTAAAATATCAAAACTTGGACCATAAAGCATCGACTCTTTATAGCTTTAAATTTATTTGATAACTGAATTATTTTAGGCAGGATTCTTGAACCCCTAGGAGATTATTCCCTTGTCAGAAAGACGTCAATAAGTATCCTTAATTTATTTCACTCAATTACTCTTGTCAGATAATGATAGATTGTAAAAGTGAAACACAAAGAAAGGGGGAGAAGACTTCGACACATTTCTCCGAAGTTCTGCAAGGATTATCATACAGCTACTAAGTCATTGATGAGTGCATTATCACGTAAAACTGTCACTCTTTAGAGTGATGTGGCACTCTTTTATATACCCCAATATCCAGAGTCTATAGATTCACCCCTTACCTCTTGTGCTAACTTTTTATTCGGTCATCCATTTTCTTGATGACTTTGTCTTTTCCTTCTTTTATCTTCTCGCGGAGCTACAATATAAATGAGACAACGCACAAAAAAGATACACCATGTTATCATCGCAAGAAAGATGATTTATAATCGGACCAAGGAAGACAATAAAAGTAAGTGATTAGGTTATTGAGGCACTTGAAGGATTTGGAAGATGATGAACGATTCGATATGGGTTGTTTTTAAGGGTTGAACACCATTCAATCACAGATTTTCTAGAATTACAAAGTACAAATTATGTGAACATGCTTCTGTGAGATATATAGGAATTGGGAAAATAAATATAAGAATGATAGAAAATAGACTGTCACTACTGAGAAATCTGATATAAATAGGGAGTTTTACCTTTTTTTATATAAAGAAATAAAACTAGAACAAGATTTTGGACCTATCAAATTTCTAAGAAAATATTCATCTTGACTGTATTGGGTGTAATTTCCAATCATTTTGTTGAACATTTTAATTGAACACTTGTACATTGAAGAAAGGATTAAAGATGATTATTAATTGATCATTGGGCGTAAGAAAACATGTGGGCCATTACTTTGAGAGCCAAATAGGATGCTGATCAAATGGACCCGCAGTCAGAGTAATGATATTTTCTGGACTCTTCTTTTCCAATCTCTCAAAGTCTACGCATCTCAGAGTTTTTTCTCCGACGTTTGGGACACTGACATTTCGTTCTGCCTTTATTGTGCTCGTAAAAAATCAGATCAGGACTGAAATTGTTTCATAGTTTAAACATTTCTTCTGTTATTATTTTATTTCGCTGAAATTGTGAAATATTCCCTACTCTTGTTTTGTGCACACATTGATGTTCCATGGAAATAATGCAGGAAATAACATATTCAGTGATAGCGATATTGTATATAACATAATAGTTAATTAAATTAAGTCTCTACTCTTAAGAGAATAGATTAATGAACTCTTAATTAAGTTCAATTAAGTTGAAATGTGAATCAGTTATTACAGACACAGTATTTATTTGATTTTATCCTTTTCATGTGATACATTTTTTTATTTTCTCTCATGCCAATTTATCAACAAAATGAGCAATTTTGTAATTCAATTAGGCAATATAGTCTATGTAATAAAAATAATTTATCTACAATACATATTCACAAAACTCTACGATACGATACGATATTTTACATTTCAATTTTGTTTAAGTGAGCTGGAAAAGCAGTAGTAATTCCCTCTTCATCCAATCACATTTGTAATGGTGACATCAGTCGGGAAACTTCATTGTAACTGTATTTGTTGATATCAGTCAAATGGCAATAGAATTTGTTTCCATCATTCCAAAAGCGTGCAAAGCAAAATCGAGAAAATTGACTTCCGCCCTTCTGCCTCTGACGTAGAAAACTACTCTAACCAATGATACTTATTGAATATGTATGTGGTTGATGTGTATTCCTGGATGGTCCAAGCTGTAAACTGGAAGCGAGTCGCATTAAATCCGGCCCGATGTTGTCGATGTCATCAGAAACTGTGTCCTGCCAGAAGATGATTGGAAGCTCATTCATGCGGGCACTCACATTGATTGATCGACAAATGTTGAATGTTTCATCAAATCCAATCAACCGCTCGTGAAGAATTGTAGATACATATTTAAAAATACAAGCGAAAACCAGTCACAATTATAATGTTATGAAAAGTGGATACATTTTATACACAACTTTAGTTCATTTCATTACGTTGTGCCTTCAGGCAGTTTGGAATTTAGTTCAGAGGCAAAAGTCAATTCTTTACAGGCGCCAAGTTACTTCCATTGCTTAATTTCAAATCGTCATAATGTGTCAAATAACAAATTTGAGGTAACTAATTGTGAATTATCCCCGAGGCAGCTCATTAATAAAGTGGTGTATCCAACATAATAGTCACAGTATTGTAAAATTTCCCATATCGTACCAATCAGTTTTTAGATGCTCATACAATTAATTATTTAGATTCATCAAAATTGCAGTTTCAGAAGAAGGTGTCAGGAAAATGTTTTACAATGCGCCAAAGCTGTTAAGTTTTATTTCCCCTCCGTAATCTCTGAATACAGTAAAAACTTTCAATCGAATAAAACGAGTTAAGTCTGACATAAATCATGATCGGTTTATTGATCAGTTTATTGCACAGCTCCTAATAAATATCATATAAAAGAAACTAACCTCAAAGTTAAACCATTAACACAAATCAGGTAGGTACTGTCATAAACAATAAAAATCATTGCTTATCAACTGACTTTTAAAATGTCGTTTTTGAACTATTTTCTCTTGATTTAAAAGGACAATAAATTTATTTATTACGATTTAATATCACGATGACATGTAGGAAGCGAATCGAAGTTTTATCAGAAAATTGACATCAATGACTGACGCCATCTTGTTACGTCACATGGTGAAAACAATTCCGCCTGACAGAACCGAATAGAAGGCTGTGACGCATGGACATCCGATCGAACAGGCTTATGAGGAATTTTAAATTGACGAGCGTTTGTTCTATATTTTCGAAAAACTTTCGAGCGGAAAATTCAAAATTTGGAACGTACTTGGAGTTTTTTTTGTATTGAAAAGAGAAAGATATTGATCGTAGAACGTATACACTTAAAATTAAGGATATTATATAACCATTTTAATTGTTTAATCGTTTATTTGACATTCTATTTCCGGAAAAATGAACATACGATGTGAATAACTTGATTTAATTCTAAAACATAAAAATAACAGTTCCAAGGTACAAGCAAGTACAAGTTCGTCTAAAAACTCCTCCCACAAACCTGTTTTAAAAATTAATAAAATAACACATTGTTGTTCGATTTCAATACATATCGAAATAGTTTATGGCTTGTTTTTAAAGGACATAGACACAAGACGTAGCTCTCCGTATAACGAAAACAATTTTCCTGGAACATGCTTTTAAAACATGTTGACAATTTCATCGAATGTAAAAGTCTTGCATTACTGTCCCCCATCACCACACCACTATATGACACCACCCTGGTACTAATGGTAGAGCAGCGAGAGCGATCACGTTGCGCGGTTGCCACATCTCCACTCCTCATTTACAACTGCATGTGTGGGTGTGCTCAATTGGCCGGACCAGACGTAGGAGCGACTTGCCAGTAATTATTGCGCGACGATTTGCGAGGTGTTCACTCACGTTTAACCCCCTCCATCCCTCCTCCATCCACCCCCTCGACACTCTTGTCATGAGAATATTCAGTTCCAGCACCAGCCAGAGTCACGTAGCTCTAATGATGATGTATTGTACCTATTGTATTGTAATCATTTGGAAAGTTTCGACGTTGTTAGAATGGGAGTGATACTAACATTCGATACGAAATCAAACTTTGTTTTTAAAATGTACTAAAATAATGGATGGATACAATGTAGGTATCGAGTTTTTATTAATAACGAGAAGAAAATAATCATTTTGACAACTTCATCAAATGTCAAAATCTTGCATTACTGTTGCATCACACTATTTTATTCCAGTTTTAAATTACATAACAGACAATAAAAGTAAATGAAATGTTCTAATGAATATTTTTGCTCTAGATTCATTGCCCATTGTTGAGACTGGTGAACATTGTATTTGAATTGTGAAGTAATTGAATTAGAAAACGGTTTGAATACAATGATTATCGTCTTTTAGCTACCTTCTACTCGTCACTCGTCTACCACTTCACCCATACAATACTAATCTTGTCTTTGTTCAAGTGAAATTAATGTTGCTGTACTGTTGTACTTAGGTTAAGTCACAGCATTGTTACTTACGATTACACAACAATCATGAAGTCTTCTTATGTTTAATTAGATTTTAGTGCACTTGGCTTTGAGATTTCAAGCTTTGCATTTCCATTTAATTACAGTTGTGCAGAAGCTTCACCATTTCATGTATTGCAATATCGCGCAATTTGATTTGTGCACCGTGATGTTTAGTAAACTAGTCTGGAAAGTTGCAGTAATATACGTTGATAACAGAGTATTTTCGTGATGCAGAAGTTTTTTCAGACCTAGAATATTATAATAGACAGTGAAATGAGCTTGGAATGTAACAGGCAGGACGCTTGAAAATATTAGGTATACAAATAATTGTTTAAATTCTCTTCTCTTCCTCTATGCAAAATGCTGAATAAAACCTAGCCAAAAGTTGTCGAAAATATAATACTCGCCCCTTAATATACTTTACGTCTCTTCAATTCTGGCTATCTTGCCTATATTCAAAATCGACCATGTCCTTAAAATCATTTTTGAGTTATATTTCTCCATACTATCAGCATGAAGTCTACATAAACCTTTCTTCCATTTCAAAACATGACTAATATCTCCTTTCTGTCAAGGACAACTGATTTTACCTATTTATCTCAGAAATAGTAAAGGATGAACAGTATTGCATCCAGGTAATACATATGTGGTCACTTGAAATTCCACCATTTCCACTACATCACATACAACTACAATATCCCGTCAGTTGAAATCAAATACCCTTATGTGACACACAATATGCAACCCAAAGCTGCAATATCTCCTGCAGGTTCTCTCTATATGTCGGTGCAAGTACAGCGATTGAGGTTGGTACAGAACTTGCTCACGTTTGATGTTGCCTTTATCAATCATTCACGATGCACTCAGCCGCTCTCTGTGCCCGGCGTCGGCGTCGGCGTCGGGTTTCCCGGTCGGCAGTGCGAGAAAACCGACGCTCATAGACGCCGCGACGCTTAGGGTTTGTACATAGAGTGTGAATATGTTAATGGTGAGAGGGAATTATGCAATGGAGTTCTGTTTTTGACGAGGTGATAGTAATTTCTATTTTAGTTTATAATTGTAATGTGGCAACTGAATTGATTTCTTTTTTACATGTTTAGTCACTTTAGAATTTAGATTAACTATGAACACGTTATTACTAGACTTAATAAAATGTATAATGGAATAATATTTATGATTTACGGTAGCATGATTGTTTTTTCATTTTATTTAATTTATTTTCATCTTACAAATGGCCCCGGTGGCAAGGAATATTAATTAATATTATAATAAACTAAACTAAAACTACAACAATTTAAACATTTACACATTACTACTATACATTAAATTACTACATACATGACTATGACCATATAAACATAATGCAGACATATCTCCATTTCTTCTTAAATCAAAATGTCTTTTTTCTAAAATGTGTGCGACGTGTAAAAAAAACCGGTCGAACCTAATAGGCTCGTACCAGATTTGGTCAGATATTTCAGACCGCACATTCTTTCGTACTTACTAATCTTAATCCACTGGAAGTTGCAAATGATTCTTAGGCAAAAACAATTTTACGTTGTCCGCCACACTCAACGGATTTATTAAATCTAAACTTAAACTAAACATTGAATACAGTATTTAACATTCAATCAACATCTTCCTCTATCTCATCTTCTTAACCAGATTTTAATCAGATTTTTTGGTTCGTAACAATTTTCTCAATTATATTTCCCAGCTATTTTTCTCTCACTTTCTGCAGGCACGCGGTTGTATCAGATTGCAAAAGGATTGAAATGTTCCCGGAAGTTAATCTTCCAAGTGTTTTATTACAAAGTACTACATCGCTTATTGAAACCAGGATTCTAAATCCCCTCCTCTAAACAAAATGTACCAATATGAACCCCTTGAAATCTCTTTTTCAAACGTTATTCCCTGAAATAAGAAGCTTTCGATGATTACGCTTAATTTTCATCACCAGCATTATCATTCCCGCGTTTTCACTTTCACCATCACGAATTTTATCAGGGGGAGGGGTTGAAATCTGTCACGTCGTCTTCAAAAGCTTAACTTTGAGGCCATTGGAAGCTTATTAAAGAACATGTTGTGAACAGAAAAGATTATTATAAGTAAAACACAAAGTCGGTTTGGATCGAAGCCGGTAATAAGGTCTAAAATTAATTGACTTGCTAATTAATAATCTCATAAGTCTCTTGTAAACGGGATGGTTTGGTTCTAAACCCGTTTCACGTACTAACTAGCTAACAGCACGTTTTTATTTCAACGTTTCTAGTCTTTCTGTTGAATAGTAACTCCCGTATACTAAAGATTCTAGACAAAGAGGCTGACTCTGTTTTAACAGCCAGCTCAAGCAATCTTTTGTTTTTCCCCCGTGTGCAAAAGCTCAAGCCTAATCTCTAATTATTTCCGTCTTTCCTTCATTAAATTGTCTTACAGGTATTCCATTAAGTAAGTTATTCATTGAATTTCTCGCTTTAGAGAATTGAGTTTCAGAAACTCTAGACGCTTTTCCCTATCTCCACAAAAGTGAATTGCCATTTTCGTTAATTGGCTGCGCTAACATTTTCTTTAGATATAAGGGATGAGCAAAAGTAATTGAATTGTTATTTTTATTGACGTGCGAAAATGACGGTCACATTGGGGCGGCTTATTATTTGACTTACTAATGGCGTTGGGGAAATCAAAAAGTCGTGGAAGCATTCGAAGTTGTCAACGAAGTTCGTTTTGGTTGACGGCTTCTGTTATTCTTTGATGGGGATTTATTTTAATGATGGCGTCGTCTTAGAAGTGTGTCCCATGGGGATCAAGTGCATGTTTGTTTTAAGTTTCATACGCTGTTCACATTTAAGTGAGTACATAATGCATATTCAATGAGAGACTTCATATTTTCATGACATTCACGTAAAATATAAATTATCTGTAGATTTAGAATCATTGTTCTCAACATTCGCAATTCAGAGTAAAATGACGTTCTAACATGCTATCCTATATCAGTAGGTATATCCACGTATGGTCTTTAGTTTCATTTCTACACAATTTTTAAAGTAATACATTTCATCGTGTACGGTTTGGAATATTTGGGATACATTTTAGCAAAACTAATTATGATCCTAAAACTAACTTCTGGTCCAAAATATGGTTAAGATTTTGTTTTATTAATTTGGTTGTCAATATGTTACCTAAATGTGTAAGCTTGCGTCGTCAGTAATAATAGCAGAGTCGATTTTCTTAATTGTTGTCGCGCTCTCTTCTACAGCTCTGATGATACTCTGCATTATTCTTGTTCAGTTCAGTCGGAGAAATGTTTTCATCGATGACTCACATCAATGTTCCGGTTCTTCGGATTCTGCGGATATGATTTGTCTACTTCAGACAATCCATCCATATCTTCGAATTGGACACATCCCAAAAGTGCGAGATTTTCCTTTCTTGAGATTCAGAGTGCTGAAAATCACATCTTTTAGCTCAAGTTATTTGCACTTATCACGTGTAAATCTGAATTACGCTTACCTACTTTTAATCAAGACGTGACCAAACTCTTAAAATAAATAAACAATATTATAACGTATAAACTCTTCAAGTGTTGTTTTCTCACTTATATTCTGCATTAATTCTCCATTAAATTTCTCAAATTAAAGTTCAATGCTGAGTCTTGTTTCAAAACAAATATTTTAAACTCTTTGATTCCGTATTAATAAGACTTCATTTATGTATTATCATGCTACAGCCAAGTAGATGAAAAGGTGCCGTTTCGCTTTAAACCTAACGGCTCACATGATATGAATATAATCGCCCCCCAAATTAATTCATATTTCCATCAACTTTATTTCCACCGGTGATGAATAGTTCAGAGGTCTCCACAAGTGAGGGCTTCAGAAGTTAATAATGCGTCGATGAATTTAATCTGAACGACGTTGAGAATTAATTGCTTTTCTCTAATTTCCGTTCAATTGTGTTGGTGCCAATTACGTACTAAGTTCGTCGCCGTGCGGACGGCTTTAAGCTTGAGACAATTAGATTCGAATGCGCGAGATGAGATCTTGTTGCGATCACGGATGACTTGGATGATTAGGTCAATACAGAATATACTTATGATCTACAAAGAACACAGCAAAAATGTCTCGTTGAATTCAATACAATATGTTCTTCTAAATTTAATCACATACCTATGTTCATAATTTAAGACGGCTGAGAAGTGAGTTTGATCTTGAAGAGTTTTTAATCGATTTTTATCAATATCTTTTACCAATGTAAGTGTTAATAAAATAATGCTTTGTACGAGTCTTCAGAACAGTTCAATGAAAATAATTTCATAGCTTGGAGTGGTTTATTATTTTTATTTTGTCCTACAGATGTTTAGTGCCTGAAAATTAGTAAAAATATGGCACTTCACATCTGTAGGACAAAATAAAACTAATTACCCATACCAAACTATCAAATTAATTTTATTAATCTGTTCTGAAAACTCGTACAAAGCCTTATTTTATTAACAATACATTGGTAAAAGATATTGATAAAAATCGATTAAAATTATCTTCAAGGCCACGCTCACTACCCAGCCGTCTTAAATGTTAAACTTTAATACCAGTCTGTTATGCACAGTACACGAAGCATTGGATCGAATTGGATGCGTGGGTGGTAATGTTAAACTGTTCAAGGCCACACCTGCGCGCTTTGTATGTGCGAAATATAATATTAGAGTTAAGTTCTAAAATCCAAGGTCATATCCAATGTTTGAGGTGGATGTGTTCGTGATGGGTTTTACTAATTTCATATTGCAATGTTATAGAACTTCTTTAATGCGTGTTTCGAAATTTTAGGAAAATATACCGCATATGGGATTTTCTGCAAGAAACGACAATAGTTTCAAATAAAATCCAAGGTCATATCCAATGTTTGAGGTGGATGTGTTCGTGATGGGTTTTACTTATTTCATATTTCAATGTTATAGAACTTCTTTAATGCGTGTATCAAAATTTTAGGAAAATATACCGCATATGGGATTTTCTGCAAGAAACGACAATAGTTTTAAAACAAAAGAAGAAACTTTCAGTAAGAATTCCGACTAAGATAAGGGATATGAGGAGTGAAATGATATTTTAATCGTAAATGTATCAGACACTTTACCTTTTTGTTGTCTCAATGGGTACAACTCAATTCACATATTAGGTAAACATATTTAAATTAAATCATTTTATTTATATCTTTGGCACATTTTATTAAAAAGTTAGACAAATACAATTCTATTTTATTCTTGGTTACAACAAAAGCATTTCGTGTAGAATTCTAAGGATCCCAATAATCTAAAATCTGCATATTTGCTATGAAATAAAGTTCAAAATATCCTCGAGTGTGTTAACTGATTGAAAAGTGTCTGTCTGGGTTATAAATAAACACGCCACATCGTTCTGAATTGAGATCCGACAGTTTCACAATAAGTTGAGTGTATTATTCTCCCACGCAGGATCACAGCATCTTCACGCACTCAGAAGCAAACAATGTGGCCCATTATTCTCCAGTCTTTGATAGGCAGAAGCATCCCTTAATAGAATGTAAAGCTTCTCACAGCATTTCCAAAGAATTCCACCCCTACAATGACGCAACCATATTCGAGGGAAAATACAAGATAACGAAGTGGCTTGACAGAACAGTGGATTGGCACACATCTTTAGTTCGGAAGCTTTCTCGTTATTAGCTTTCTAGCCTGGTTGATGGAGTCCACTTGTTAAAGAAGTGTTTGAAGTATTATTTTGATAACTAAAAGTTTTTTTAAAATATTTTCTCAGCTAATATTTTTTCTTAAATTAAGTACGTGGGTGAATTTACTCTATTTATCAAATCAAAGAAAGCAATGGTTAGTGGATTTTTAAAGCAATATTTGTTTAGTATGAAAAAGTGTAACAATATGAATACTAATGAAACTTTGTTCAGAACATCTCATTCGTTATATCGTCTCGTACCTTCATGCAGATTATCATTGGTAAAATATTTTTTAGTCATTCCCATACTCGGATAGATATTAAATAAAGAGTATCTAAATTTTATTTAGGATTATTTTATAATCACACCACATTTGGTGTAAGAAATTGTAACGAAAGAAAAAAATATTTTGAGATCCTACCTCTGTCACCATTTGTGATATTGCAATAATTGTGACTGAAATTCCACGGTCACCTCCACCTTATCCCACCTGTAAATACCAATCAAACACCTGGCGTTTGAAACTGTTAAACAGAAAATACAATTTAGGAAATCCTGTCTCTGCCACCATTTGTAAAATCGCAATATTCATTGCTCGGTCCCCTCCACCTTTAATTGCCAATCAAGTACTTTTTAAAGACGCATACAAATTTATATTCAACTTTATTAGTTATTTCTCACAATTAAGCTGACGAAGTCTCACAAAATCTCACAAAATCCGTTGATAAACTAACTTCTCGATCTCCGCTAACTATACGTACTAGTTTAACTTTAATGGGATCTGTTCTCCTCCCCCGCCCCACCCCACCCCCTCCCCCACACTCCGCAGTCTTAGAGTAGCTTGTTCCCGTTAAAAGGTTAGATTGTCGAACCTAACGAACGCAGGTTCGATCCCAGGATCAGTTGATGGCAACAAACCGATCTTCAGATTACATCGACTGACCCTAGATCAAACACACTCTCCAGCTCAGGGGTGACCAAACGCGTGGATTTCCACTCAGAATCATTCTACTTTGAAAGAAGCAACCACGAGTCGCTCATCCGAAATATAGAGAACTGGAAAGTTACTTTGAAAAGGAGTAAAGAAACGCTGCAATACAATTTTTTTTTAAATTTATTTTATAGATTTATTTGATTTATTTATTTTATTTGATTAATGGTCAAATAAAGGATAATGGTTAATGAGTTCCTGTTCTTTAACTTTTTTTTAGCAAGTTCCTTACAAATTTGCAACAATTTTGCACTCTTTCTGTGTGCGGTATATAACTTCTCATATGTTTTAGGAAAAGTAGCTTTTAGTCATTTAGTCATTATCTGATTGTATTTTACCTCTGATTCTAATGTAATAATGGCAAACATTACGTTTAAAAGCTTAAACCTTTCAATTGTCTCTATTATGATATTAGATATGAAGATATACCTACATTTCTAAAGCATTGATGGCACCAAGGTGAGACTGAATGGAGAGGACTAAAAATTGAACAATTTTAAATAATCATTGCGGTCTTGATCGAGGGAACTTTGTACAATAATTTAAATATATTCCTTCATATACGTCACACTCGATGAAAGCGCAATTTAGCACCTTCATTAACGCAGATCTATGCTTCCAGAACACCGAATTCAATTCCATACTGCAGTCATATTTTTCCCGCGCGAATTTAATTACATTTTCATTAAATCGTTGCAAATGTCGACGAGAACAAGTGTCGTGCGTGGGAGGGGGGAGGGGGGGCTACCCAGCAGGGGAGGTGGAGGGGGTGATGATTGCCAGATTGCGACTTGCACATAGATCAGTGTTATCCGAAGCAACCCCGCCCAGAGATACACCGGTGTTCACGCAATTCACGCACTAAATGTGATAAACTGCTCGGGCCGGGAGTGGGGGAGGGTGTCACTCAACAAGTGACGGAACCGACAGTTAAATTGAGTAAATTGAATCATTTGGGGTTGTGTTATTTTTAAACCCCTGACATTCACACACAACGGGAAGAAGGTTTTTTAAAAGCCAATTGACACTTTGCATGTTAATAAACTCTATTCTGAAGAGAATATTCACATTTCCTTTGGAATAACCACTAAATAACCGCAATTTGTTAGCTAAAGCGATTCAATTTTCCTTTGCGTTTCTTTATATTTTCTCTCACCCTCTGATGTGTTTTCACCCCTGGCCCCTGGCTCTCCCCCCACCTTCTTGTACATCTTTCTTCCCTATTACAAAGTTCCATTCACCCGCTGTTTCGCGTTTATTCAATCCATTCCTATCGATTTCAACTCCCCCCCTCCCTCCCACTTCACCCCTCATCGTGCAACATCACCTTTACATAGCCAGACTTCGCATCGTTTTTCTGTAGAGACGAAGGTAAAATGCCAGAGAAATACCCGTTGATTTGCTGTGTTTTCCAGACTCCAGGAAAACGCTCTGCAACTATCGCAGTTTTAAGCAAGTTTGTAGCACAGTGAGATTCAGAAGAAAGCGGTCGTAGTGCCCCTGTGCCAGGCAGTGTGCACAGGGGCACTCCGACCGCTTTCTTCTGAATCTCACTGTACGTGAGATGTTCTCTTATATCTTTTATAGATTCTATTGCAGTGGAGAAGAGAATGGAGTTCATAGCATTGAGTTTTGTAAGAGTAATACGAAATTAAAAACTAATGTTTAATACAGTATTTACTTCATATTTGACCCAGCACGTACTCCTATTTCGATTTCACTCTCTATTAAGTTAATGAAAGTTAGAGTACTCGAAATTTAGTACAGTTTAAATTTTCACGGCATGTACTATTCTTATTAAATTTTATCAATAGGTATTGTCCGTCATTATAAAATATTTGTCCACTTCTATCAAATGTGTTTTACTCGAAATGTATTAAATTTTCAAAATAAATAAATTAAATGAATGCAGATTTAATTGTTTTCCATCCAGTTGATTTGGCAAAAACAAATAAAACAAGAAGAAACATGTTCTGGAATGAATTGAATTTGAAATGTTTTAGGAACCAGAACCCCCCAAATACTTTCTGAAATGATCACTACTTCAATGATCAAGATCAAAATAACAAATATTAATTATTATTATTTTCAAAATGTGTGATCGCTTATTTTCCCTACCCACTTCCATATATATTTGATTGAAAAACAAAATAATCAAATAAGCCGTAGTGACGTTTGTGAAGTTCCTGTTATCTATACTAGAAAAATTGGAATACTTCCTCGAAGTTTTTTCTATTCAGCTATCTGCTCCGTCGCCTTTGCCCCACTTCTTTTATTTTCCTTTAACACCACTTACTGGAAACCCGTTGTCGATTTCTCTTTCTTTGTACTCCCTTCATCGGGTTCTCGGATTACCACCCTGTGCAAGCCACACTGGAATCAGCTGATCTTACTTTCATCTCTTTCTTCACTAGCAGCGTTTTCCAATGACAAGGACCTCCAAAATAGTCCACACAATAGGCCTATCATTACGTGTGATTGGGAGGAAGTTCTGTGGGATGTTTCACTTGCTACTTGGGATGAAAGTTAAAGGCATTTTATTGAGTTACTAAAAAGCTTTTAAAGGCTTGCTAATCTTGGTACAGAACTAATCAAATTTCAAGAGTAATTACCTAATGTAGATAACGGAGGTCGTATACGATTTAAGTAATTACTAAATAGGTCATATTGTCTTACAATCCTTTTTGAGAACAGAGAAAATATTTAATTTTATGCGTTAGGTACCTCCGATGTATATAGGACAGGACTACTTTCACAACACAAGTCAGCTAAAAGGCAGAATATTTAATTTTCTCTGCACTAAAATTTTTGTATTTATTTTTGTATTTATTTTTACATGTATTTACTTTTATTTATTTTTATTACTTAGCATTTTAGGAAACGTCTTATGATATGTCGGAAAGGTCTACAGATTCATCTGGATGTTTATATTTACATAATTTTAAAGGACTTGTAAGACTGTCAATAATAAGCTTTTTCCGATTTAGACATATTTGTATCATTTTTAAACATGTACAAGAGTTAAAATATGATACCGTCTATTTGCTGGGCTAATTCATCTTTAACTAACTTGTCACAATATTTGTTCAGAGCTAGGAAATCTAAAATTAACCGGAACTCTAAATATAATGTGTAAGTGATAAACTGTGTTCCCTTCTCTTAAGGTATTAATTTTAGTAAATTACCGGGATTATTTCACTGAATATGTTACATGCATTAAACTCAATCTTGCTGAGTAATGTACCAATAATTCTACAGAGCCCCGCACTTAGTAAGTCTAACTTACGTCACAGCATCTTTGGTCCTCCAGGAGATGATCTCATTTTAACACCATCATTAGTTATCGCCATTAAGGCTAAGCTGTGGTTGGGATAAGATTAACGTCGATTAGATGAACTTGACAAAGATCAATTAAGATTACCGACAACTATTACCGGTGATCAGTTCACTGGCAGTAAATTCACCACTGACACTTTGCTGAATAATGTGCGTCGTTAAGATGAACCCGCCGCAAATATTTCGCTTGGAACATTCTAAGTGGAGTGAGGTTGTTTCTTAGTCTAGAAGACACACTCAGCTAGCTACTTCTGACGTCACAGAACATGTATTTATTTTCATGAATTTAATTGGAATAAGGAATAGTCATGAATTTATTATAAACTATAACTGAGCGAGCGTCTGCTTTTGGCTCTTTTGGCACGGACCTCTTTTTTCTTCTTTTTTCTGTTAACTGAGGATATACTAGGAAAACGCTCTGAGTAACGCGTTGATGAGCGAGCACGGATACGCGCAACACCTCGAACCGAAATTCTGTTTATCGAAAATGTCCTTAAAAGCCAATAATTCTTGAATTTCGCCACAGACTTGTATGAAAATCTCCAACAATTCTCAAAATATTGGTCCCAATAACCACGCAAAGTTTTAAGTTGATCGATTGAACCTTTATGATTGAACGATTCCTTGTTAATTTCCAAAAATCACAGGATCTCGTTCAAAAAATATTTAAACGGTCATATCAGTTTCGTAATTTACGTTTGAAAGTTTCTGCTCTAACAACCTTGAAGTGAAGATTCGAAGATGCCGTGAAATGTGAAATTCGAGAAATATGACAGCCAACACTCATAATATCCGTAAACTGTCAATAACTTTTGAATTTAAACACAGTTTAGTCTGAAAATTGTCAAAAATACAGATAATGTTGGACCCGATGACCATGCAAATTTTTAAGTTGATCGGTCAAACGGTTCTGGTTTAAATTTCAAAAAGCACATGAAATATTTTTTTAAATTTTAACCAATGGGAGGATTTGGCTGAAAATTTGTAAAATAAGAGACAATGTTGGTCTTAATGATCATGCAAAATATAAGGTTGATCACATTTGTCGAAGACCATTTTCATTTTTCAGCCTATCAGGAGATGTTTATTTAAATTTTAACCAATCAATGGATATCAAAAAAAAATAGGGTCAGCAAACAGAAAAGGTCGTCTCTACATGTGTGCAAAATTGCAGATCGATCGGTGAAACGGTGCGACTACCATTGCTCCAGATAGCAGACAAAAACAAAAAAAAAAAACAGAGGTCCGTGTCAAACGAGTCAAAAGGAGACGCTCGCTTCGCTCGCTCAACAAGTCACAAGGTCTGTTCGTTTACCCTGCCAAAAGCTACAGCAAACTGCCACAAGCTACTGAGGAACGATTTGATTGGATGATGTGTGCTTGTGGCAGTTTGCTGTAGCTTTTGGCAGGGTAAACGAACAGACCTACAGTTTTTCTTCGATCGAGCTGAAATTTTGCACACATGTAGAGATAACCATTTCTGTTTGTAGACCTTAATTTTTTGAAACCCATTCATTGGTTAAAATTTAAATAAACATCTCCTGATAGGTTGAAAAATGAAAATGGTCTTCGATAAATCTGATCAAACTCATATTTTGCATGGTCTGTAAGACCAACATTGTCTCTTATTTTACAAAATTTCATCCCAATCAGTTAAGAACGTATGAACTTATTGACATTTTTAATAGCTGCCAGAAATGAAGTATCGAAATGAATGTTTTTCAGTGCCAATTGAATTGAATAACATTTGCTTTATGCACCAGGGTGCTTAGATGCTATTTTCACATTTCGATAAAAAGCATATACTTTTATGTTGATTAAGTGGATCATACTTCAATGCAATATGGATGTATATGTTTTCTGTGCGTTGTGTACGCATTTCCCGTTCGAGATTTTGCACGCACCCGTGCTCGCTCATCAACGCGGTACACTGAGCGTTTTCCTATTTGTTATATAAGTAACAACTGTTAAATTGATTCAACAGCACATAAATCATTGGTTCTAAGCGTCGGTTTTTCAGTACTCTGCTAAAACCAGTAATTGAGCGAGCGACTCCTTTTGGCTCTTTTGGCACGGACCCCTGTTTTTTTCTGTTACCTGAGGCTATACAGGGCACAGTTTATCTTCGATCAAGCTGAAATTTTGCACACATGTTCGGACATTTTCTGGGCGCTGCTGACCCAAATGTTTTTGAAATCGGTTCTGCTTGAAATCCGTTCTGCCATGGTCTACTCCTCAGCTAGTTTAGTTTATTGAGTGAGTGTGTGTGTACAGTACGACTTGGCTGAGTGGAGCGACCGCTCCACTAGATTTATCGTGATTATTTTAGATTCCTGCATCAGCCCATAGACATATACACATTGACACTAGGGCTATGAAATATGATTACAATACAATATAATTATTCATACACCATATGAATTTCATCACAAACATGTAACCCTTTGCAATCTAGCTCTACGATGTCGTAACGCATATTATTTATTTAAAAGCGTCGAGGTGCAAAATGTCGACTGTCAGTCTAAGACGAGTGTGAAAACTTCGCTCCACTCATCACGTGACTGCTCCGAAACCCGACATGAGAGTTGTCACTCAAGATTAACTCGCGTCAAGTTTAGCTTCCAGTTAACATCACTGCTGACTTGAAGCATGCACCTATAAAACAATTACCTCTGTTTACATGCCGGCGTGTTTACAAATTAATCTCGAAGACGAAGTTAACCCGCAGCCTCCACCTTGTTTCATCTTCGCCGTGGATGTTATTGCACGCGGGGGGTGAAGGAGGAGGGGGAGGATCTTTGCAACAATTTAATGAGACTTCTCATGCATTATCCACCCCAATTATCTCACACAAGCCGCAGGCTGAGTGACAAATCTTGAAAAATATACACCGCATCCCCTTTCTTGCCTTCCGACTAAGTTGCACTCTATTCACCCCTGTATCTTCCAACACTGGGGGAGCAAATTAATAGAAAACTTAGTTTTAATAGTTTAATTTAATTTTCTTTGCTTTGATATATAGTTGGCCTGCATCGGATGGGATTTGCAAGGGTGATTCCATTGATGCTCTTAGAAATATTGCATTACAATACGTGCTCATGCTCTTAAACCATACTTTAAGAATTTTATGCGCAATTAAGCAAGTGGGACGACCCTTATAGTGTAGGGTACATTAAAGAACATATTACTTGGAAATAAGTCTAAATTTCCACTACAAAAGATGTAGAAGTCTTAACGGATAGGAATGGATATCTTGGATAATGGAATTATGGCGTAATCTATAGTTTGACTAAGTTGATTATGGGACGTATGAGAGGATATTCACAGATTAAATATATGTATACTATGTAAAGAAGTTAAACGTATTTGTCAGACAGCCAAGTATTAAGGGGAAGGAAGAGCCTCTGAATGAGGACCTCGGCTGGAAAGCAGTTATCGCCCCGTCTCGTTGAAGATAGACTAGATGTTAAAGCGACAAAGTTGTGGAGAATGAATTGCAGATTATGCAGCGTTGACCACTTATTTGAAATTTTTAATCACCTTAAAGTTATAAGTAGTTACATGTTGCGTAATTATTGAGTAAATAAAACTAATAATTTTAAAAATTGGTTCAACGACGCTTAAACTAGATTTAATTTCAAGCAACTTTGCTCTTGAAACTTTTTTTCTAACTTGATCGGTAGAGGCACAATTTGCTTTCTCACACCATCAATGTTATGAGTTTTGCATAAAACCAGGGGCACTGAAACCGACTGAAGTTGCAAGTAAACATTCTGGAAGTTCCAGTAACGGTGTGGAAGGGGATGATAGGAGGGTCCTAAGAGACAGCATGGAAATATAAATAGTGCACTGATAGCGAGAGTTTGTATGTCGACAATAATCATCAGTTTCCCCGGCATTTACACAATCAACGACGACTGGAGACAGACGGACCTCAGAGTTGTCTAAATCATCTTACCTAATTTATAAAAATCTATCTATCATAAAGTGTATACCGTCTAAAATGTTGGAAATGGCCTAAAATTAAATTTTCATTGTAAGTTGATAAAATGTAAGTGAACATTTTCAGAAACATAGAATGTTGATATTCAAAACAGCCATGTACAAATCTTCCCAACAATTTAATTTATCATAAGAAAATTCGCTGTTGTATTAATAAAGACTTCACTTAATATTATTTTTTATGCTATTTTTTAAATTTAAATTTTAATATTTATGTTTTTTTGAAGATATAAATATATTTTTGCTAATTGAATAACTGTTGAAATCGGCAACACTTCTCTAAGCATCCATAATAATTCACTGTAAATAGTAGCATCTCGGGCTATCTATTATTCTTGAGTCAATCTCGGCAAGGTTATGTCACGATGTGTATGTATTCTCATTGTGACAACAATGTGTAACAGTTTTCCCGTCTACAATTGCTAGTGCAGAATAACAGATGAATTTCGACGCTCGCTAAGAGCACATCAATGTGTGTCTCTACTGTATGCACTATTTTATTATTTATAACTGAAAACTGTATGTTATAAAGGTAAAGAAATATTTTTGGTTGCAATGTGTATCATAGCAACTGAATGATAATTATACATTGTACGTGTTATTTCACACGTTAATCCCGAACACAGGTTTAGGTCACCGATAGCAATGATTTGTCAGACAAACGGCGAATAATTATTTAATTGTTGTATTGACCGTTATCATTACTCCAACCATTCCATTTAAAAAAAAATCGATGTAGGTGTCAAAGGTTTCAAAATATAACATATAAAGTGTGTGACTTTTTGTTGATTTTTTCTACTAGTTTTGAGCAATGAAATAATATATGATATTATTTCAAAATTTCCTAATTCATTGATTTATAAATTTCACAACATACCACTTATATAGTCCGGAGAAAAGGCTGGAAATATTCATGTGTATTTTTATTACTTTATTTCATTATTTTTCGTATTTTCTACTCTCTACTTACAAGAAGTAGACAGTAGACAGTGTCTACATTCTACTACAAGAACCACATGCACAAAAACTAAAATGATTTTCTTGCTCTGATTGCGATAATATTATTCTCTTAGTAAAGAACCCAGAGAGAAATGAGACTACCTATACCTATTCGTAAACAAATTTTTCCAATGGCATTATACTCTCAGGGGGTGAAATAAGATCAGTGTCATATATCGCCGTTATAATGGTTAAAAATCAATAAAAGGATTTGCAATCTTTGAATCTATTAGATAAGTGTTGAACACTTTATTGCGTGTGATTATTCTTGATCCTCGATGATTTTGTTCGTGTTGTGAAAGTGATGCCAATGATGTCATTTGAGTTGGTAACCAGTCTGGACCCAGCGATCATAACAACAATACTCGGGGTATCAGATCTCACTTCTGTTTACATTTTTTGCATGGGAACTAAAGTCGGAAGAAAACATTCATATCAAACATTGTTCCCAGCTAGACCAATCACAGTAATGACAACAAATTCGTCGCCAAATCTGATCCCGCCTTATTTACCTTTAAAAACCCCGCCTACAATAGCAATTAGGGCTGATTCTCTAGGAGCAGTCAGCCGGTCCTTCCCCTATTATTCCTCAGATAAAAGTTTGACACAATGAAAATTTGACAACTCTGTTATATATTGCAATTATATAATTATTTATATGAGCAGTGAAATTGAACATGAGACTATATTATATTGAGTTAGGATTACATCAAAATGCATGACTGTAATATGCTGTTGATGTTTTGTTTGCCCGAGGGACATGTATGGGAGAATAAATACAAACTGGTGGTCATCTACACTCGTAAACAAATATTAACGGAACTACCTGTACCGTAATATGTTGATCCAAAGAGACTCATCAAGGACCCATTGTGTCCCCTCTCTTCTCCAACTCCACTCTCTAAGGACAATGCTTCGGTCAGAAACTACGCATGGCAACCCTACAAGTTCAGTTCTGCGCTGCATGTGACATTGCCCGGTAATTATAGTCTATTTTGTTGTACTAACTAACGCATATCCTCCAGGGACAGTAGAAGGTAACGCAACCCCCGTCTTTCTACCAGCTCGCATGGAAATTACATCACAGTGTAGAGTTTGCGTCACCCAATGTGTTACGTTCTCTTGCTGAATAGAATGTTTGAATAAGACATTAACAAATAATACATGTTTACTTGTGTGAATGAGAGCTTACGTTACGCATTTGATTTGCTTCTACTCGCTCATTCTCTTTGTTTTGTTACGTTTTGTTTTGAAGAAGCTTTCTAGGAAATTGCCGTAAACCTTTAGTTTCGTAAATTTTGTTTCATTTTTAATAAAAGTCACAATTTAAGAGGCCTGGGTTACGAACGGGAATCGCACTGTTCCTCAAAGTGATTTTTTAAAATTTAGTCTTCCCCCTTCACAATTTAAAAAAATCAGATAGTAGCGACCCATTAGAGCGTAAAAGACTAAATAATGCCGCAAACTGGAGTACTTAAAATGACCTCTGGTACGACCTCAAAGTGTTAACTACGAATATTTTTAGATAAATATCGTATTTATCTAGGTCGTACAAATACGAATATTTTTAGATAAATATCGTATTTAACACTTTGAGGTAGTACCAGATGTCATAAAGTACTCCAGTGTGTGACATTATTTAGTCTTTTACGGTGTAATGTGTCGCTACTCTCTGATTTTTTAACATTATGTGTGAAGAAAAATTTCAAAAAACCCTCTGACCAACCGTGCGATTCCCGTTCGCTAATACCCAGGCCACAAGTAATATTTCTTAATAATATTGGTTTTATTAGGATGATATCATTGCATGTAACAGCGAAGTTGGTAGAGCTCTCGCCCGGCAAAGTGCGAGTCTAGGGTTCGAGCCCCGGTTTAGCCGGGTCATATGAGCCGGGCACACCTCTTCAAAACAATGGAATAAAGTTGACAGTTATGATAATTATTGATAATTTATGTTTAGGAATGCATTGCTTAACCACTAATTTATTTAAAAATGACAGTGCTAATTACTGGTGTTTAAATTAGATTATATTTTAAAATACTTAATATTCACTTCAAAAATGTGTAGGTATATTAACCATAAGAAATAATTGTAAAGTATGGTTGCCATTTCTCGCTTAATTTACTTCAAGAGTTCAAATATTTTCTGATCATCTTTGGATTGAAGTAACGATATAGAGTATGTAAAAAATAAATGGTTGTGTATAATTTACATTCAAATAGTTTTCTGGAGAAATGCGATCGCGTTCTGAATGGAATATATTTGCATGACCGAGATAGAGTGAAAACAGAGTCGATGGATCGACCTGTTGTGTGATCGAACTTCCAGAGTTTTTGTTTCGATATCTCGGGAATAACAGGATAGTTCCGTGACAGAACGTGACAAACTGCGGCGCCTGGCGCCTAAAAAGTACACACGAATAGGAAAATATAGACATTGGGGTTTATAGGAAAACACTCAGTGAACGCGTTGATAAGCGAGCTTTAGGAGTAATGGAAGAGGCCACGGACAGTTCTTTGAGATTATCCATCAGTAAAGAGAGTATAAAAATATGGTTCAATTTTCCGGTGAAACCAGAATACCGATCTTGCTAGTAATCACTGTACAGGAGAACATAAGAGCAATGAATCTATACATTGAAAAAATGTGACTAATCCGTTACTTCGTTTGACCTTACTCGGAACATACATTTGAGTTTTAAGTTTCAAAAGGAAACGCTCTCTTTTAATAATTTGAGTTTTAGCTAATTTGAGTTTAAATTTTGAATTCAATATTATTTATTTCTAATATATTAGAGATTGTTTTCGAGACCCATGAAATTTGGTCTGAATTTATAACAATGTAATTGAGTTCTAATTTTCCAGGAAGCCTTGTTTTGAAACACGAAATCACCGCCTCCTTGTCGCCAACATCCGATTTTCCGTCAAACCCGGACACGAAAATAGTTTTCCTTTCATCAATTTCCACCGTACCACTTTTCATCCGTATATATTTTTCACGAAAACCGTTCACGATTTTTCTTGGTTATCATTTCCCTGACGGAAGCTCGCCTCACCGCCGTCGCGACGCCGACGCCTATGCTTCTCACGACGTGGAACAAAAGGACGTCGAATTTCGTCTTCTGTCCACGTCTCGACGACGTCTATCTATATAGATATAGCGTTGCACAGACGTCGAAACTTTGCGCCCCGTACCGTTCCGTCTTTCACCCCTTTTGTATCAATTCCATTTTCTCAGTGATTTATCCATTCTTCAAAAGCAGACGCCATGTGTTTATATCCGGGACTGGCGAGAATAATGCTGAGTGAAAAGCAATGCAAGCTAAGCGCAAATCATATTTTTCACTAAAAGAAATATGTCGCCCTCGTAATTTTTTTTTACTGTTCACCGAATTACTAATAATGTTTCATGTTCTTTGACAAATGAAAGTGTGGAGGGATTTTATGATACAAAAAATTTCGAGAACGTCACATTTGGTACTTATTTTTTTGACTGAATAGTGATAGTCACTTCAGTTTCTTAAAGTTGGTTGATTACGTAAAAGTGTTTCCAATTATAAAATAAGTCTTTATAGACGACGTCGCGAGCTGCGTTTATCGAATATGCCTACTAATTTTTTGTTGTTTGTTTTTGTCACTTCAATATGTATACCTATGTATTTATTTTTTTATTATATCAATTAATGTACAATTAAATACCCCATCCAACTAAAGTCGGGTTGGGGGGTGGAGGTAGCTCCACCTTCCTCTAGGGCCTCCTGGGATGCCGAAGTCGGCCGGCCATTCCAACTTCTTCCCCGTTGTCTTCTTCCTCATCGTCTTCGCTCTCCTCTGATTCCTCCACCTGCCGCTCCACCAATTCATTCCATCTTTCTATGTCTTCCCACCACTTCTCTCTTTTTACTCTCCCCCAATCTTCATTTCTCACCGCCACATCCTCTTCAATGCCGTCCATCCACTTGGTCCTCGGACGCCCAGCCTTCTTTTTCTGTATTTATATAATTTATTATATAAACTATACTTTACTATCCACTCTAAAAGACATTTCACATGTGCAAGAGAAAAGAAATCAAGAAAAGTTTCATAAAACCTCGTAGGAAATAGAGGAATATCTGAAAACATTATAAATTATTATTCATGCTCATTTTAATTTAAATACTTCCAACCTGTCTAGACTTAGCAAAACGGAAAAGTCTTTCAGTTTTGATAATATATAGGTTACCTTCTTGCACGATATAATAAAAGAAGAAGAAAACTGAAGCGAAATTATACGTCGACGTTGACGTTTGGAAGGTCTATTCTGGTTTTATGTAATATCATTGCAACCGGAACTTTTATTTCTTCCGACAAAATGGAGCTCGACGAGAAGAACTTTAGTGTGTCTCGTAGCTAATAATTCCAAATGTGCCGAAACTGTAAAAGGCAAAGTGAATCGTTCTTTGGCGCGTATGATTCGGTAATTCTCGAGGCTTCTAACCATCTCTTCCAGTCGACCGGGTTTAATTGTTATTAAGCAGACAGAGCGGCTCTTATGTAGAGCCCGATCAGGAGTTTGCTCTTCGCGAGACGTCTTGGGTAAACGCGACGCCCAGTGGCGTGCCGGAGAGGCGTCGTGTCAGGAGGGGGGGCGATCACACCCGGCGCTTATGAGGAGTTTGCTCTTCGCGAGACGTCTTGGGTAAACGCGACGCCCAGTGGCGTGCCGGAGAGGCGTCGTGTCAGGAGGGGGGCGATCACACCCTGTGCTTACGTAGAGCCCGATCAGGAGTTTGCTCTTCGCGAGACGTCTTGGGTAAACGCGGCGCCCAGTGGCGTGCCGGAGAGGCGTCGTGTCAGGAGGGGCGATCACACCCTGTGCTTACGTAGAGCCCGATCAGGAGTTTGCTCTTCGCGAGACGTCTTGGGTAAACGCGACGCCCAGTGGCGTGCCGGAGAGGCGTCGTGTCAGGAGGGGGGCGATCACACCCGGCGCTTATGTAGAGCCCGATCAGGAGTTTGCTCTTCGCGAGACGTCTTGGGTAAACGCGACGCCCAGTGGCGTGCCGGAGAGGCGTCGTGTCAGGAGGGGGGCGATCACAACCGGCGCTTATGTAGAGCCCGATCAGGAGTTTGCTCTTCGCGAGACGTCTTGGGTAAACGCGACGCCCAGTGGCGTGCCGGAGAGGCGTCGTGTCAGGAGGGGGGCGATCACACCCTGTGCTTACGTAGAGCCCGATCAGGAGTTTGCTCTTCGCGAGACGTCTTGGGTAAACGCGACGCCCAGTGGCGTGCCGGAGAGGCGTCGTGTCAGGAGGGGGGCGATCACAACCGGCGCTTATGTAGAGCCCGATCAGGAGTTTGCTCTTCGCGAGACGTCTTGGGTAAACGCGACGCCCAGTGGCGTGCCGGAGAGGCGTCGTGTCAGGAGGGGGGCGATCACAACCGGCGCTTATGTAGAGCCCGATCAGGAGTTTGCTCTTCGCGAGACGTCTTGGGTAAACGCGACGCCCAGTGGCGTGCCGGAGAGGCGTCGGTCAGGAGGGGGGCGATCACAACCGGCGCTTATGTAGAGCCCGATCAGGAGTTTGCTCTTCGCGAGACGTCTTGGGTAAACGCGACGCCCAGTGGCGTGCCGGAGAGGCGTCGTGTCAGGAGGGGGGCGATCACACCCTGTGCTTACGTAGAGCCCGATCAGGAGTTTGCTCTTCGCGAGACGTCTTGGGTAAACGCGACGCCCAGTGGCGTGCCGGAGAGGCGTCGTGTCAGGAGGGGGGCGATCACAACCGGCGCTTATGTAGAGCCCGATCAGGAGTTTGCTCTTCGCGAGACGTCTTGGGTAAACGCGACGCCCAGTGGCGTGCCGGAGAGGCGTCGTGTCAGGGGGGGCGATCACACCCGGTGCTTATGTAGAGCCCGATCAGGAGTTTGCTCTGCGCAAGACGTCTTAGGTAAACGCGACGCCCAGTGGCGTGCCGGAGAGGCGTCGTGTCAAGGGGGGAGGGGGGGGGGGGGTGGCGATCACACTCTGTGCTTATGTAGAGCCCGATCAGGAGTTTGCTCTTCGTGCATATTTTATTTATTATACGTATACGTACACATTGACTTCGTTTTAAAAAAAACAAATAGGATTGGTACATTTAAATAAAATCTTCATGTCTATTTTCATGTCTAAATGTGAATTTTGTCTTCCACTACATACTTTTGGAAAACTCTAATGGAATATCTCATGATTAATATTTCGGTCTGTATTCATTAAGTCCCTTTAAACTACGCCACTGGGTCTTTGGTAAACGCGAGAGGGTGTACAAATGGTTGAGCACCCCTTTGGGGAAACCCCTCCCCGCACAGTTGGCATAGAAGGGTGAGAAGGGAGATGGTCTGGGTGGCGGACGACTTTACTTTCTCAATTCGAAGAATGAAATTGAGGAGGAGAAAGTGATTTTATTCCTTCTGTTCAGAACAATTTGAGAAGTTCAGTGATTTATCTATATGTCGCTGTATCGGCGCTGGGTGCGTTATGCAGAGCCGTTTGTTGGAGTCACAGTCTTTTTGGAAACAAAGTGCTGTACTTTGGTCCATTCCATCGCTCAACGCCGTCTAGGGGACTTTCTTGCAAGTTATCTATCAATCAAGTTTGAAGCCATGAAAATGTTCAATGTTTTACGGAGGTCCGTGAAATTATTTCTTGAATTTCACGTATCAATTTTATAATCAAGGCTCAAGTAATAGATCGTATGTTTCATCCAAACCTTGGGTACATCCCAAAGCACCAATTTTTACTTTGCCAGTGTTGCTTTGCTGCAATTGTTATATTTTTCTTGATTCAAAAACTGTCAAAATGTTGTTTAAATTTTTTAACATTTTGTCAAAGTTCTGTTAACTTTTGTATGCTTTCTCACAAAAGTAAATTTGTGTGTGCAATTTATATGAAATATACCTAAGTATTTTTAAGGAAAAGCTTCCATCTATAAAGAAACGAATTTCAGCTACTGATACTCGTATAAACTCTCCCTGAATAAATTATGAATGTATGTCTCTGTAGTCTCTACCCTCACTTTTTAATATAAGTTTACACGGGGACTTTGAAAATGCAACCAAAAGTCTTCAATTAAATTTAATACGAATCCAACATAAAGAAAACACCCCCACAAAAGCATCCACAACAGCGAACACAATGTCTCGAATTGCCCATCCTTCAAACCCACACACATCTGAATCATACAGCTAGAGAATGTGACATTTCAAGGGAGCATCCCCTCTTGCTCTTCCCTATGTCTTGTCTTCCCCTCTAACGATATTTCCCTCGCTCGAAGATATCATGCAATTGCATTGAGGCAAGATAAACGTCATGAAATAATTGGATTGTATGTTTGACTCTGTGCATATTTACATGTTAAATCAAGCGTAACCTCATTGTAGTGCCTGTGAGTGATATGGTGCTCAACAGATAGAGTATAGTCTGTGTGTTCCCACTTTGGCCCGTGGATGGTGCTCAATAGTATATCTTTTCATTCACGCATTATGGCCCGTGGGAATTGTGTGTTATTTTTTTCTCAACAGATACTTAGTATAGTTGGTTCATTCGCGCATTGGCCAGTGGGCTCATCAGTAAAATATAAAAAGGAAAATAGCTCCTAAAAATGACAGGAAATTACGAAAAATCTGGAAATCAGATAGTTGAGATCTCTTGTTTTTCTCACGGGCCAATGCTACGGTGGAAACTGTAGAGTATGTCTTGAGAAAGATGTCAGAAATCATCTATGCGTAACAATGACTTGTTAAGTTCTAAAGGGCCGAAACCACTGTGGACAGACTGTACAGCATGTCTGATTAAGCAAGATATTGAGGGGGCGGAGGTTCATATCAGAAATCATCTGGGCGGAACTAAGACTCGTGACGAATCTATCTTTGAGTCGGATACAGAGTGTATTGGCTGTTGTTAAAGAGGGTGAGATAAGTTATTAGAATGATTTACTTGTGACTGGCAATAGGGAATTTTCTTGCACCATTGGTCGATGGAAACCGTAAGCGACAATAAAGTGAATGCAGTCTTAATTTCAGTTGATATGTTGCAGACCCAGTTTACTGTCTGATCTTTAATTTCATCTGAAGATCGTTCTTATTGAAATCTTGGCATCCGTTACGTTGCCAAATGGTGTCATGCCAATTTGTAACTGTTGCATTTCCACTTAGTTCAAAGTAAGCAAATGACATATGAAATGTTTTAGTACAATGTGCATGCACTTATTTTATGTTACAACTGCGACAAAGAATACAAGTCATCTTACAAGAACTCGAAGTACATATCTACATATTTGACATCAAATCTTACCTAGTTCCATTTCAAAGTAAAATTCTGTTTCATGCGCTGCTAAATCTTTTACTAAACGGTATACCTAATTTTCAAACTAAAATCCCAAATATACCATTTTAGACATATATCTTTGCAATCTAAGGCATACCTTTGATTGCTTACTTTTCATCCTGGTATTTTCATTCAATTTGCCCTTTTTTAATTTTACTAATCCTTGTAAATGAAAGATTGCTGATAGTTGAAATGAAAAGGTAGACGCTCATCTTAGGTAATCCAACTTAGCTTTAAATAGAGCTCAACTGGATGAAATGGAACAGAGCTGAACAAGTTGATCGGATAGCGAAGGAAATTGTATAACTATTGAGATAGAAAAAACACTAACTGTATTATATGAAATTGCTATTTCCTCGAGTTTCAATTGGATATCCGATCGAGCTGTCTAGAATTCCAACTTGCAAGGAAATCACGTATTATTACATAGTAAAGTTCGTAATCGAGTGATTCAATATCTTTCTCCGGCGAATTAGAGTTAATAGAATCCCGTGCCGAATAAAACAAAGAGTCGCGAGGTAAATTGTTGCTCAGTTACACTTGCAGGAAGAGATTATAGAGGAGCAACAGTTGGCGCTTATTTTTCAGAGACTCAATTTGGTCCACCGGCGTTCTTGATTGCGTATCTAACGATCGAGATAAATCCTGCCTAATTATACATTGATATTGAAGTCGCTGCACCACATTGCGATATTGTTACAAATACAAATTATGTCCACTATAACGCCTCGACCATTAAAGTGACCGTAGCGAGAGTACCGTTCATACGGTATAGTCAACTACATATGTCCTGATAAAACTGGACCCTTACAGAGGCTACCAGTCGTACGCAGACGTAGTGTTAGTTGCCTTTTGATATTTTGTATACTCTTGCGGTGGTGGTGGACGAAATTTGTAAAATCTCTCTGTGAAATTTTGGGAACACACTAATATCATGAGCGGTCACGTGTTTAATTTTTTAATAAGATCATGTGATTGGTTGAAAATTAAAATTAACCCGTTTGACTGATTACTACAAATTTTGCATGGACATTAGACCCAACTTTTTAGGAGTTTTTGACAATATTCAGACAAATCTCACAAGAACTTCCAAGAGCTTTTACCATTTTAAGGACATTTTATGTTTGATTTTAAATATTAGTCAAATTATTCAAAGAAATTATTACTGCTCCTTTGACGTAATTTATTAGATTGTACACAATGTTCCTATATTTTTAGACATCAATAAGTCTGCAAGCAAGGAACTCAATAAATAAATCTTGAAATGTCGGAAATAGTCGTAAAACCCATTTTCTATTCGACACTAAAATATTCACTTTCTTTTTCTTTTTCTTGTAACGTGTGAAATTGTGCAGACATGAAATAGTGTTGTCCCGTCACTTTTCATACGAAAAATCTATCAATTTTTACATTTTACATCGTTGAAGTCTAAGTATGTAGTATTACCCGAATCAAGATGTTAAATCAAAATAGAAAACAGCAACCTGGTTAACAATTTTTACTTTTTGAACGAAATTGTAAATAAATAAAAAATTAGATACAAAATTGTCTCAAACTTGATCTCGAGTTTTGATGAAAAAGATCTAAAATCTAAGGTCACGAAATTGAGCATAATTTAGTTAATATCCATTGTCTTTGACCTAATACCTACCCCGTTTCTCCAAGCGCCCCAATATTCAAGATCCCAGCTGCAATTCTGACAAAATGCAATGTCACTCCACAAGTATCTCAGAGAGCCACCGCAATCTACGTCCGAATACCAATGTCATCCCGAATCTCACAAGTGCAATTGATAAGTTAATCCAGTCCCCTCCTCATCTGGCTTATCCTCTCTGATTTCATCCCAGGAGCTGTCTATCCGTCAGATGGGGGATGCTGGGTACATTGTCACAGAGTGAGAGGGGTTATTCACATGTCCGAGGGAGTGCGATTGAGAAGTGTTGCTGACAATGACATCTGAATGCCAACAAAAAGTAGACTTATAATTGTTGTTCGTCATATCTGGTGGAAGACCGTATTACACTAGATGCTTACGACCTAAATAGAAATTATTTAGCTTTTCACCACAAGTACACTGAATTGCTGAATGAAACATTATTATGAGGTTTTCCAGAGCATAAAATTTTTTCCAGGAAAGGGGGGGAGTTGGAGCCTGGTTCTTTCATTCGAAGAAATTTGGTGACTTTTAGGCATGATCTGCAAGGAACAACTGCCTGGCAATGTAATTTTCTTCCGATTTGAGCCATAACTGTGAACATTTTTAGAATTAAAAAACAGAGCACATCGATGCCCCAGTGCAGAACTGAGACATCTCCAAAATCATAGTTTTGATATAAATCGACTATAAGATTTCAATATGATGTATCAGTACAGAACTGGGACATTTACATAAGGCTATTTTATAATGGGCAATGAGATGTCTCAGTACAGAACTGGAGAATGTTATAGAGAGACATCCGCGATCTCGTGGAGGAAAATGAAACTAAAAGAAATCTCAGTACAGGACTGGATAGAGCTTAAAATTCTGAATCCAATGATATATAATTTAAATTTTTAATTTTTTGGAGATGTCTCAGTTCTGCACTGGGTGAAATAACAGTCTACTATTCTGGAAATAAGCCAATCAAAACTTAGGTAGGTACTGAATTTATTTTTCGGCATGGATTTTCCGTATTTTTTTCGGTCTCTGAGGAAGTTCGGGGAAAATGTGCCGCCATTTGTGAATTGTTACAAATTTTATTTTGAGAGATGAGATTTGTTTGTAAAGCCCCATTTACACGGTGCAATTTCTTGAACAACTTCTGTGTCACAAAAGTTCTGCACATGTGCAGATTCCCTTTATCATCTCAAAAGTGAAGCTGCGCACGAGCAGAACTTCTGTGGCACAGAAGTTGTTCAAGAAATTGCACCGTGAAAATGGGGCTTTATATGACTAAAATCAATGTTTTTCAAACTTATTTTCGTTTCACATCTGTATAGGTATATTCTTCAAAATCAGATACAAATTTCAAGTCATATTGTTAAATCATGGTCTGTTTCTACAATGGAAATTCATTTTTTATTGAATACATATACAGATAGTTTTATCTCGCAAAATCTGTTTAAATCTCTCGAATCCTCTTGGTTTAGTATGTAGCCATAAATCTGAACGAAGTACGGATGCGATGTTGCCAAGTGTAGTCCGCTCTTGAGCCGAGGGATTTAAGAAAAGGAAGAAGTGCTATTGTACGAGACAGTTTCTTCTTCCCCACTTGCCACATCGCTAAGCGACAGAACTTGACAGTTGCAATCACAAGAATGGCTGCAAGCTGTCTTCTCGGTACAGCCAGAGAGATTGACGTGACAGGACAAGTGAAGGGTTGTGGCTTGACACCCAAGTAAATTAAAATACCCGAGGCGATACTTCGAAATATTTGAACCAATTAAAGTTGCGATGCAAGCGCGAGCGATTTTGCAGCTTGTTGCGGGTACTTTTTTGGATACGATTGGAGACAAAATGGTTTGACGAAATGATTTGACATTTTAATCATATTAGATAAAAGACAAACTTAAGGTTATCACTTGGTACATTTGTAATTTTTTGCTTCGTTAATTAGTAATAATTAGTTGATTTTTGGTGAAAAATTTTCTATATTCTTTTCTCAATGGGTGTCGTATGAAATTTAATTTAAAAAATGTACCAACTAATAAACTTAAGTTTGTCTTTTATCTAATCATGATTAAAATTTGAGATCAATTGGTTCACGGGTGTTGTCTCTAATCGTATCGGAAATGTCATAGTTTTAAGCGGTTTTGTTGAATAACCCGGGCCTAATTAACAATGCTAGAAGTAAAAATAAAAATTGCAACTAAAATACAATCAGACTGATCATGTGAACATCCTATCAAAGTTCCACCCACTTATGAAACAATTTTTCTCTCTCACTTTTCTAAAACTGCCGAAAGCTTGTATCACTTAAAAAACAGCATAAAATTACAGAATTGATCTTAAAAAAAATGTTGAAAAATGTTGAAAAATAGCGTTTTTAATAGAAATTTTATATTTAAGGAGATGAATATCAATTATTGCAAGTAAATTTGTAGCAGCTGCTCATTAATTTAGTTAAAATTATATTTATTTGTAGTAAGTACTATACTTATTTTGGTAAATAAATACGTACATTAATGTATAAAAATCACCATACTTGAAATCCCACATATTAATAAAATCTATCCATCCTGTCCTGTCCTGTCCACTACACATTCTTAGCTGAAAACTGCCACACCTTTTCAGCTCAACTACCATTCCGCTGCCACCAGAAAGTTTTTCACAAGATTGAATCGTCTTCGTTCGAGCAAAATGAACTGTTTTTGCCATTCTTGAAGCAAACAACATTACGCATGGACGATGAAGTCACGAAACAATTTCAATACGTTTTATAGAAGCTGGCCGAAACTCTCGAATTGTTGCGTAGATCCGTTGCAATTTAGTTAGTGGGTGGGGGGGGGGGAGTTTCTTCCGGTTGAAGTAACCAACAAAGAGGGATGCCAACATTACTTGGCGCGACAATAATGCCAACTTGCACACTGGACTAAGCAGCAAATGTACAGTATTAACTGTCGTGGGGGGGGGGGGGGGGGGGGGGGCTGGAGCAATGGAATGCAATTATATTGCAAACTACAGGCGTCTTACGGAGTGTGATATTTTATTTTTTTGTGTTATGCGACGTGAATTCAAGCAAGGGGTTAATTTAATTGTTATTTGAAAACTTTGTTGGAGTGAAATGATTAAAAAGTAAGAATTATTACAAAAGTGACTCGTGTTAAACCAGAATTACAGAATTAATATTTCGAATAATAAACACTCATATAGGTAAATGACCGAAGATCGATTTATGTTATTCATTTATGATTTTGTTGGTTGATGTGTTTCAATTTTCAAAATGATCTCTTCATATAAATAATGTGAAGAAAAACCACGGTAAGGAAATGTAGAATGTACCATCTAGAAATGTAGAATCTAGTGATACAGTGTAGAAGCACTGTAAGAATGGCAACCTCGAAACATAATAAAGTTAAGACATTTGACTTCCATCCAGCTATTATAAAAACAATTTATTAACATTATTAAATAATATAATTACGATAGCAGTTACTAAAATCGTATTCAGAATCGAGCTAAATGACTATGGCTTGATAGTAGAATTCAAGGTCATCATGCTTACTGTGAATGGATTCATTGATCTAAATTGATAGTCATATTAATTCATCATACAAATGTTTGAGTTTTTTCCCGTTTTTCAGTTTGTGTTTTGCATTACAACATATTTACTTTTCGTATACAACCGAAAGCCATGCATTTTACATCAATGTTTAAATTTCATTAATAAAACAACCCCCTTTTAATACAACAAACAAAAAAAACATAACATGCTGTCGTGGTATAATTACTTAGCTAAATCTGTTACAACCTCTGTATTTACCAACATTCAATTGCCTATAATTAAATTTACCGCATACATGTATGATTTATCAATATAAATCAACATTATACGTTCATAAAAAAACAAGTGTATGATATACCTATGTCCACGCATGAAATCAATTCGTCGAACTAGTAGATGTGATTTTATACTGTTTCGCAGCAAACCAACGTTAATTAAACCTAATTTATGATATTCCCTGTGCTCTATGACAAATAACTCACGGGCAGCGTTGCAAGCACAATATTATTATTGAATTGCATGGCATCATTAGTGTTCGCAAGGTTTTGCCCGACGGCTAGAAGTACCAGGCTTGCGGTACGTATTACAGTACAAATAATTAATTAACAATGTAGCAGTTTAATCAGTTTCGAATACGCTCATGTCATTGAGGAAAAGGGTTACATCAATTTAAGGGTTCTCGATACGTCGAAATCATAAATAGCGTAAAAAGGAAGCAAAACTGTGTTCAAATTACGTAAAATTGATTTATTGTTGAGTGAGGGAAGCGAGCGACTCCTTTTGGCTCTTAATGTATTTTTTCTTTTTGTTATTGAGGCTATACATGTCACAGTTTTTCTTCGATCGTGCTGAAATTTTGCATACATGCATTATGGACCGTTTATGGGCATTGTAGGTCCTACACCTTTTTGAAATCCGAGGATTGGTTCAAATTTAAAAAAAAACTTTCGATTGGTTAGTCCAATCAATTTGAAATGTTGACAAGTCGTTACGACCAACATTGTCCCCAATCTTACAAAGTTGCATCCAAATCCTCCCATTGGTTAAAATTTAAAACCAGCTTTCCTTTGAATTTTGAAATTTAAACTAGAATCGTTTGACCGATCAACTTTAAACTTAGACATTTTTGCCCATTTTCAGACTAATCTGTATGTACCTTCAAAAGCTATTTTTATTTTAAGGTCATTTTGTTCTATAATCTTGAATTCTTTGCTAATTTATGCCAGGAATTTGAACTATTTCAGCAGTGCTATCTTGATGCTTCCGTTCCAAGGCCCGTAGAGCCAAGCTTTACAAACGCATCAAATCGCATTCAGTACGAAGGCTCGCTCCACAATGCGTTACACGAGCGTTTTCCTCGTATTTAAAACATGTTTTCATTAATTATTCAGTGCATCCAAAGTATACACACAAATTGTATTTTAAAGACATTTTCAGTTTTGTGTCGGTAAATATGACTTTGCCTGAATTACTACAAGTTTCAAAATGTACGATGACTTATGGACGGTGAACTAACTTCATTTAATCGTGGAAGTACGACGTTATGCTTGCATGTAGTCATTCTATGCATTGCCCTTAAGCCTCACTAATATTGTATCGAAACATCTTAGTTAGAAGACAAAAATATCTCCAATGTAAAGTTATTACGATACGAAATATTAATTCATTTCTCATATTTGAGTTGTGTTTAGAAATGTAAACTTGTTGTTTAGAACTTATGGAAAATTAGTGAAATACACTTATGAAGAGATTTTGGGGATATCTTTTGGAAGATCCAGTCATATTGTCATCTCAACCATTTTCTTCTATTGCTATCGATACATCATATCCGATCATATTGGTAAGGATATATTTTATGATTCATAAAATGTCTACAGAGGGTTTGGTACAGAGGCTGATAAAGGTGGAGGGTCGAACACTTATCTCTCCCAAAACACCCAGTCTCTCCCAACGGCAGCAAGCGACCAGGACTTGCGGTCACCCATCCAAGTACTTGCCGCGCTCGATGTTGGTGATCTCACGAGAACTGTGGTATCCAATAAGCCGGCCTACAACATTGTGATATTAAAATATGAACATGAAATTGCCAGTTTGTGGACCTATCTTGTAGATACGCTTGTGTGTAGGTATGCGTTAATTACAGCTTTGAGTACCGCTAGGGTATACATAGGGCTAAGTAATTACTAATTACTAAACACTTTCAACAATTGCTATTAACGCAATTGGGGTAATTGAACTAGGATTAGAGTACAGGTCAGTCGAGAAGTTTCTAACGATTCCGTTATTTTACAAAGTGATAAATGTTGCCTATCGTTGGATTCTCAATATTTTACTTAATCAGTCTGGATAAGGTGATAATGTTTTAAATTAGATGCCTTTGTGTCACAGACCTAAACTAAAAGAACACTATTTGCCATATTGTCAAATCGTAGAGCCACCGGCCACGTATATACTTCTTTATTCTTCTCGTCTTCCCATCTTCTTGGGATGTCGCATTCTTCTTGACGCAATGCGAATTTTTTTTTTAATTTGTTTAAATTTACATTTATGGTTAATATTTGAAATGTCAGCCTTATTTTATGCCAAATGCAGACACAAAGATAAGTGTATCGCTTGGCAGCAGTACATGGGCGAATTGATTTCACTGATAAAAGGTTTAGCAAGCTTTAGCTTGACCCTCCTTTTAGATCTTAATTTTTGTAGGCACAGGGGTACGCTTTTTACAAGCTTTTGTTTTTGTGCAGCATAAAGTGAAAAGTAAAGTATAAACTACCCAGAAAAAACACTCCGTGTAAAAATACCAGCCAAGTCTCTTTAACTATAAAAAAAAATAGAAGAAATCTAAAAATTCAGCACTGAAAAGGAGTGATATCAAAAAAGGAGCCAAGTCAACGAATTTTCCAAATTTTAATCGTACCATTGAAATAAAAATATCAACCCCCGAGAAATACTTAAAAAAAGGACTTGGCGCATCGTTTTTTTAAAGACACTTTTCTATCCTAAAAGTATAGGAAGAACTCTACAAGTATATTTTCCTGAGTATATCACATTCATTATCGACGAATCATACTACGTTTTAATATAACTAGTACTCTTACCTACTGGCAGTTTTGGTATTTTGTCAATATTCAGAGGAAATAAACGGATAAACGAATAACGAATAAACGGAAGCGGCCTAGTCTATTCGTTATTGCCACTATTTCTAGGGTCATATTAATCAATCATACTTCTCAATATCGTGACTGAGGGAAATAGCGAAAGCGCTCATTACAAGAAGGCCGTCAATGAGATTTGTATAAGTGACTAGTGCACTGAGCCATGCTGCTCAAATAATTACTGACTAGATTTTTATCTAAAGTAATACGTTATGTAATTTATGAATTTTTTTGGTATAAAATGTTAATTAATAGCAATTAATTACACGGCGAGAAGGTTCAAAGTATAATGCTGTAGTAGGTATGTTGATGTACCCACAAAACTATAGGTACCTACCAATCACAAACACAACTGTTCTGTATTTATTGCTTGTAAGACAATGCTATGTTTCTTTGCGTACTTATATTTAAATTTAAAATATTTTACAGAATGTTCAATATTTAATTTGAAAGTTTTGTCCCAATTTTTCTAGGCATTTCTGAACTACGTAGTATGTGAGTGGCATAAGCTTAAGAATAGAAAAATGTCTTTAAAAAAACGATGCGCCAAGTCCTTTTTTTAAGTATTTCTCGGGGGTTGATATTTTTATTTCAATGGTACGATTAAAATTTGGAAAATTCGTTGACTTGGCTCCATTTTTGATATCACTCCTTTTCAGTGCTGAATTTTTAGATTTCTTCTATTTTTTTTTATAGTTAAAGAGACTTGGCTGGTATTTTTACACGGAGTGTTTTTTCTGGGATATCACTTCTTTTGTTAGTTTATTCATACAGCTTGTAGCACATGTCCGAGCAGGGACTAATTTCTTTAAAAAAATACGCCTCAACCGATTTGGTTACTATGAAAAGTTGCGTTTGGTATAAGATGAAAATGATTATCCAAGAAGAATAGCTTAAGTTTCGTTATAATCGATCCAGCCGTTTTCGATACATGACGTCACTTCCGGTTTTGAAATAGCGGCCGAATTCCGGTATAGGTAATAAGAAAACAATCTAGTTTTATCTAGTTGATACCTTCATGAACGACCATCTGAATTCCTAATCCCTATATTTCCGTAAAATCGGTCATGCCGTTTGTAATATATGACGTCACTTCCGGTTTCATTTAGTGGTTCCTGCCGCCATTTCCGGTACCATTAATTTATTTATTCATTTTTCACAATTGATTTTTCAAATAAATAGCAGAATGAATACGCAGGAGCTAGTTCAGTTGCAATCGGTACAGGCGTTTTAGATATATGACGTCACTTCCGGTTTCAGGAATGGCGGCCGAGAACACTGCTACCTTGAATATATAAATTGTATTGTCTATGTTACAATGTAAGTTAATTATGTACGTATTTTAAGTATAATTTGTTGAAATAAGTTAAATATTGCGTATTTATGACGTCACTTCCGGTTTAGAAAATAAGAAAATAATATTTTTTTTATTGATACTTCATATAGATGACCATCTAAATCGAATGGCGCTAATTTCGTTCTAATCGGTCCAGACGTTTTTGAGTTATGACGTCACTTCCGGTTTCAAAATGGCGGCTTCCGGTTGGTTTTATAAAAAGGCACCTCAGACGCCAAAAGTGCACATGTGGTAAAAATTTCAGGTCGATCGGTTCAGCCGTTTAGGCTGTGGCGGTGATAGCGACGTTTCGTGATATCATCAGAATCATCATCATCTTCAGAATCAGAAAGTGGTGTAATTTCACTGTTTTCTCGGTCCTCTAGCGCGCAAATGGCATAACCTATTGTTCCCAAATTTGGTATATGTAGTGGGGTGGGCCATAGCTCGAAATTAAGATATTTCGCAACAATGTGAGATTTACCAATTTTGAGATCCAGTAGGCCGAAAATGCCATGTTGTTGCTTACAGTAAAAGTGTTTGGTCTGCTCCTCAGTTTATTAGGCATTTACGGTATGTTGAGTGACTGTGAGTGTATAGTACGACTTGGCTGGGTGGAGCGACCGCTCCACTAGATAAAGATTAAGAAAATTACGAAGCATGGTAGGCTTATTTTTCGTGTCTCTCCAATTTTCATGTATAAAAAAGTGTTTTTCTAAATTTCTAGAACTTTATTATTTTTTGTTTCTCTTGACCTACTGCCGATATCTGAAACTATTTCGAAATCTGTCTGCAAATGTCCACACCAGACACGGTGTTCTTTACCAAAGAACTCTTATTCAAAGATCCAACTTCCTTACTAATCTCTTTGCTCTTACAATTCGATCATTATCGTAATGGCAAGTTTACCAAGGAGCTTTGACCATTAGTGCATCGTGGTCAAAGACGGTTTGATCTCTCTGTAGTTGCGAACCTTGTTGGTAATGATCTAATTAGAGGAACAGAAATTAGAACAAAATAAAACAACGATATACTTTAACTTTGAAAGCAAAGTTTGAACTTTGTTAAACCACACATAATGACCGCATTATGTTGTGGGGTAAGTGAATAAGAAAATAGATAGCCAAGAAGAGCAAATTACATAGGTGATTAAAGTAGTAGTTTGGGGTGGAAGCCACTTGATCTAAATCAATGATATTTGTACCACTGAGTGCTACACGACTAAAAACCTCAAATATCACGTCCTATATCCTGGAATGTAAAATAAGATATTTTAGTACCACCATCTTTGTGATTGTACGGTGGTTGCATGATACCATGAGGCTGCATACCGTATTTGGATCCAAACGCCCAGTTTCCCTATCCTTTTAACATTGTGACGTCACCTGGGCGTGACCTGCAGTCAAATTTCGTCGAATGAATGAAAGTACAGGCTTCCATGTTGGATCAGAAAGCCCAGGCTTTTGAGTTGGGGCATATTCGGCACAGGTTTGAGCTCGTTTGTTGATGCGGCAAGTTTGTGACGTCACACGCCCAGCTCGCCCCATTGTGGAACGCTGCGCGTTAAAATGTCCTTAAAGTTGTTTTTAATTAGCTCTTGTTTTTATTCATTCAATGAATTGTATTCAGGTTAGGGAATGATTACCTTCATTGTTAACTTGTATTTGTGTACTACTTATCTTTGTCTATGTATCTTTGACTGTCATTATATCATGTATTTGATCAAATATGACAATAAATAAAACTAAAAAAAAAAAAAAAACTAAATTCAAATCACAAATACTGAACTTTAATTATTATCTCGGAAATTTTTAATAAATATAAAATGTCCAAAGGTGGTAACAATTCAAAGCTACAAACCAAAGTAATAAATAGTAATTAATTTTAGATTCAAGTCAGGCAAGGCCTTTAAGGAATATAACTTTGAATTAACTTTGATTTTCCACTTTTAGTTAATACACATATTTTTATCATGACTTCAGACAGGAAAAATGTAGAATTTAATATGGAGAATAATCAAATAAAGGATCAATAGATGCAATCTTAAGTGACAATAAAATAAAATTGAAAGTTAACAAGCTAATCATTCACGTCCCCTTTAAGGATGCGCCATGATGTTTATTAAACTATATATTTCTATATCACACCAAGTTTTAAAGCTCTCCTTATAGTGTATATAGTTATCATCATAAACTCCGCCATGAATTTCTCATATCCATATTATACTCGGAATAAATTAGCTCCACATTTGCTTTCGTATGTAAGCATTACGACCGCTCCTATAAGCCGAAGCCTTTGAGTTGGTATTGGATTTTTCATTTCTTCCATTTTTTTTCTTGATACTTTTTTTTAGTATATATAATTCGTGAAAGAAGGCCTCAGGCTCAGGGTGGAGGGATTTCGCCGATAAAATGCTCATCTTAAGGTGGCATGGCTTTACGACAGTGCTGCTGTTTGTGGTGTCGACGGAGGGGGAACAAACTATAAGGATATTATCTTTTTTACATGCGTTTCAAGAACCGATTCAAGATGGCGCTGGAATATTCACATGTAATAATGTGGAGTTTGAGAATGATTACCTGTGTCTGGATTTAAGGAGTCTAGACGATGTTAAAGAACATCCAAGTTTGAATTAAATCGTTAAATGTTTTAAAGCAGGACATTAAACAGGAAAACTCTTTGATTTGACTTCGTCTTATGTTAGTCTTTATTAAAATATCGTGTATATATTGTCTTGTTGTCCTCATATGTCAGGAGAACTTTTCTCTGCCTCAAATGTGTAATGTCAAATTTACAAGACAATATGTATCAATAATTTTCAAAACTATTGCGAAATTTCTTTTAAATGTACAAGCTGTAGTGTTACAAACCGTCGTAAGTTTATTTTTAACCACCTAAAACATCTTGTAAGAATAGTCGTTTTTGTTACGATTGCGTGTTTATAATCCTTTTTCTTCCTCACGACTTTCCTGACTGAGTATATCGTGGTAAATCCCTCAGTCAAAGGTATATTCATGGAAGACATCCGGACGAATAGCCCAAACAAAAGGTCCTTAAAATCACATTCCTTCGTTCCATTTTCTGCGGCATCATCTCTCAATCATCCTCATAATCATCACAGACGCAAAATAGCACAGCTGTCGAGTAGAACTTAAATATTTTTCGACATTGTCGATTGGACGTTTTCACTCTATATATCAGTAGAATCAATGTATTTAAATTTTAATCAAAAAGATAATTGGAACAAAATAAAACAGAAGTGGGTATACACCCATGAACACAAAAATTGTACCTAATATGGTGGAAGGAAATGTCCAATTTTAGTGTCCCTGAGTGTATTATGTAAACCGTATATTTTCTAGGCTCAAATCAGTTTTTGAGAAAGCTATTTTATTCCTGCGAGTTTTGAAATCATCTCTTTCTATCCCATCTCATACTAAGATATCTTTTCTGTATGATTTTTTTTCTTACGTTTATTTTCTTTCCCCCCATCGGGCACCGACTCCATGATAAGGACTATGTAAAATAAGATTTAAGGGGGAGAAAAAAGCGGAGATTTGGAGGGATATTACTATACACTATGACCCAACCCCCTTCTCTCCACATATACATACACCTTTGTGAATCCCCTTTACGTGGGCGAGGGAGATTTGAGGTGAGAAATATTTCGGGAAAGTCGGAGAGGCTGTAGTGTGATTTTAGGAGGATTTTCCTAATGTTTTGTTTGAGATATAGGAGGCCTCTGATTATCTTTCCAGATTTAACATTTCCCTCTTTTAAATTAATTATAATAAATCATATGGAAAACTCGTTATTATTATTACTATAGCATAAAATTGAAAGGAAAATGTACTACGTAAAGCGAAATATTTTCAAAAATCCAAGTTATATGCAAATTTGCAAAAATATAGAACTTTGCAAAATGTGTTTTTGTGACAACGAGGAAAAATTTAGTGAAACATTTAAAAATGATATTACGAAGAGCATGTGAAATAAAAACGTAGCCCAAGAAAGGGATTAGAGAACCATAACAGCTGGTGCAATAAAATTTACTAAAACTATACTAGTATTACGTAGCACATTATGTAATGTGTATTCAGTATTTGTTGGTGTTTGTGTAATTCCAGGGGGCAAACTCCCCCCCCCCCCCCTGGAGATGTCCATGTCAGTAGAATGTTCGTAGTCGTTTTCCAGCAAGAATGGCAATGAGTGGGTTAATCAAAGCGATATCCCAGAAGGTATGAACAGAATTGAAACTTCTTCCCATCAGCACTTGAGCTTCAGATTACGTATTACCAACCCACAGTGAAGTTTTACCTGCCACGTCAGCGGGATTTCACTTTACTCCTGTTTTTGGAACGAATTAACGTGATTGGACGATTAAAACGACTGTCGATTGAAGTGGAAATACATTTCTGCTAGCCGTCGCTCACGCATTGGGTACATAAGCAGACTCTAGCAGTAATCCCCTCGTTTTTACTTAAACTTTTGGGATGAAATCGTGTCCTAAATAGAAAGAGGGAGAGAGGATAACCAGGAAGCCGATGAAATTCCTCAAACTAACGTCGGAGCAAATAACTTGACCAATTTCATTTCAGACCTTGTTGATAAGACTCAGGTGACGCAACAAACTCAAAACATCGAATTTGAGATAAATGTGGCATTATTTCAATAAAAAGATTGTCATTTTGATAAAAAAAAAATATTTGAATAAAAATTGTATGTTATTGGTTAAATATTCTATTTCCACAAGGAAAGAAATTAAAGTGGTCTTCATCCATCATAATATCCAATTACAAACCCATTTTTTAAGTTACCTATCGAAACTACCTCAGTCAGGATGGATGACCACAGAAAACAAACATTTGTTTCTCTATAACCTACTTCCGAGAGAAAGGAAATTATTTCCGAAATCTATAATTTGAATTTAAATGAAATACGAAAAAGATTTTTTAATGAAAAATTTCAACACACCGTATCAAATTTAAAATAAAAATTATTTTGAAGGGATTATATTTCTCTAAAGCAAATAGGATATAGATATAAATAACTTTCAATCTATCATAGACAAACTCCTGGGGCCAGATTCACAAAAAGTATTATCTCCTAATACGTACTATCTTTGGTATTATCTTTCATTTAACATGGTGTTTTTGGTATTAAATCAAAAGATGATACGTATTAGCAGATACTACTTTTTGTGAATCTGGCCCCTGTACTTATTACACGATACATAACTTGATGCCACGAAGTCCATCAAGTTTCTATGTCAGTTCAAAGTTCGCTCAACTGCACTATTCTTTGATCTTCCATTTTCTCTCGAGACACGAAACATTCGCCTCCACCACGGCCTTCTCAAGTCTCCACGACGCCGTGTGTTGAGAGGAGTTGAATCAAGAGGGCAGTGATTAGCTGGCGTCGTGACGCCACAAGACGGATGCTCGACGCCCGCCGTCCGTCACAGATATGAGGGTGGAAGGGGGGGGGGGGGGGGTGTGATCCATCACGTGGTGCGTCAATCATGTAATTAAGTCCTAGGCGGGGGGGATAATGCGTTCTCAAGTCTCCCTGGAGTTGAGGGGATATCACTACTTTTTTGACAGACTTGAAGCGACAAAGAAGACCGATCTCTAGATTGATACAACTTAATTTTTGCGATAAAAAAAGTATATATTTTGGTTTAAACGTTAAGTCGTTGGGTGCAGCTTCGTTTTACTTAGAAAAAAAAGTTTGTTTAAAAGTTTACAGAGCCCTAGAGACTTTTAGTTATATACAACAGTTTTCCTACGTTTTTTCCCTTCATCCTCGTTCCACTTTGATTAAAAATATTAAAAGTTAAAAGATGTGGTAACAAGTGAAATTATTTCTCATTCCCCAGTAGTCTTGATCGGATTTTTCCTGCGTCGCTCCAACCCTCTAGCGTTCACGTTTAGAGGGGGAGGAAAAAACAAACTTCTGAATATTTAAAACTATTATTTGTAAACTTTACAATCTTCTTTCTCTTCTGGCGTCTAATACCCTCTTGTTTCGTGCCTTAATTTGTTTTTATACATAACATGACACACCCCTGTTGCTTGTCATCCCCCTACCCACCCCCTTGGCCTTCCTTTACACTTTTACTTCCTTGATCCCATCAAAGGCGCCGATGAATAATAATTAATGCATACCTAAACCCACTGAAGTATTGTTAAGCAGATTGGACAGCCAATTATTGGGGTGGAAAAGAAAACAGCAGATAGGAGGATTAGAAATTCATGCAAATTGGAAACTGACGTTCACGTGTAGCCCTAACATAAACTGACAGAGTATTGTTCTAGATTAGAATAGAGATAGCAAAGTGTTGAGCTGCAGGAATATGTCTACGATGAAAACTCTCTGGTAGTCCAGTCAGTTAAGTAAAAATTAGGGGTTTGATGATAAACCTGTAAAAATTTCACCATATACTCAGAAAAATTAGCTTATCGACAGAACGGTGCATATCACATTTTTACATATTTGGGGTGAGGGGTGAGGGGGTCAAATGTTGATTTTCAATATTAGAATAAAAATGGCGGAGTTGGTGATAGAAACTCAAAACTTTCACAAAATACTCACTCATTTTATAATAATAGGCCTTTGTGCATGAAAATGTTTTCAATATTCTTTTGAATAAAATTATTAGGATTTGAATATTTATTTAAAATAATTTGTGTTAAAACAAATTATTTCCGGAATCCACGCAACTGTTGATCTAGTGGAGCGGTCGCTCCACGCCAGCCAAGTCGTACGGCGCGCGCACACTCTCATATAAAGGCTGGAGCAAACCCACTTTTACTGTAGGCATCAAAGTGGCATTTTCGGCCTACTGGATCTTAAAATTGGGGAATCTCACATTGTTGGGAAATATCTCAATTTCGAGCAATGGCCCACCCTACAACATATACCAAATTTGGGAACAATAGGTTACGCCCTTTGCGAGCTAGAGGGCCGTGAAAACCGTGTTTTAGGGCGGTTTTCATAATAATAATAATAATAATAATCTCAGTAGTAGTAGTATCCTGGAATTCAAATCCGGTAAACAGGCCACAGCCTAAACGGCTGAACCGATTGATCTCACATTTTTACCACGTGTGCACTTTTGGCGTCTGATTTGCCCTCCCCCCCTTGACTTTTTTTGTGCCGCCATTTTGAAACCGGAAGTGACATCATATCTCGACAACGGCTGAGCTGATTGGAACGAAAATAGCGCCAAACGATTCGGACGGTCAACTATATGGATTATAAATAGCAACAGACTAAAATTTATGTTAACGAAACCGGAAATGACGTCATGAAATTTGAAATACATCGATTGGCATTTCGGCAACAAATTTGATCCGATTATTTTGATATTTATGTAACGTATGTACTTTTGATATCTCATTTGACTTGTTATAAAACCAACCGGAAGCCGCCATTTTGAAACCGGAAGTGACATCATATATCAATAACGGCTAAATAGATTTGAACGAAACCAGCGCTAAACAATTTAGACGGTCAACTTTATGTATTATCATCAATAATATTTGCAGTTTTCCATACCAAAACTGGAAATGACGTCACACTTTTTAAGAATCTCACAAATTTACATGTTGGTGCAATAAATATACTATTTCAGACAGCTTATAATAAAATGTAATCATGTTTAAATTATAATTCAAGGAGTCAGTGATTTCAGCAGCCATTTTGAAACCGGAAGAAACGCCATATCTCGAAAACTGGTTGACAGATCGGTATGAAACTAGCGCGAAACGATTCGGAAGGCCATCTCTATGGAATAGGAACAGTCAAACTAGAATGTTCCTATTTATGAGACCGGAAATGACGTCATTCAAATTTATAAATTATTATAATCCCCTCCTATACAATAAATACATATTCAGAAAGCTTAAAATGATACACATCATTTATAGTTATAAATTCTATGTGGCAGTGCAGAAAGTTCAGCAGCCATTTTGACAACGGATATGTTGCCATATCTCGGAACTTGGTTGACCGATTGGAATGAAACCTTTGCTATTCTTCATGAAAATAACCAAATTGTAAAGGGTGATTTTTTTTAAGGATATAGTAATTGTTCATTCGATTGTCACAAGTTGTAAGAATAAACTAAAAAAAGTAGTGATATCCCATTAAAAAACACTTCGTGTAAAAATAACAGCCAAGTCTCTTCAACTAAAAAAAAATATGAAATCTAAAAATTCTGCACTGAAAAGTAGTGATATCAAAAAATGAGCCAAGTCAAAACTTTATTTGAAAATCAAAAAATACTTGGCGCATCGTTTTTTTAGGGCATTATAGGTGTACTATGTATTTGGATATTTTATGTATATTTTATAATTGGCCTATTTTATATACACGATGCGCCAAGTATTTTTTGATTTTCAAATAAAGTTTTGACTTGGCTCATTTTTTGATATCACTACTTTTCAGTGCAGAATTTTTAGATTTCATTTTTTTTTTAGTTGAAGAGACTTGGCTGTTATTTTTACACGAAGTGTTTTTTAATGGGATATTATAATAATGTACCTCAGAGGTAAAATGCCTGAAGTCAGTAATTCGCAAAGTCGAGAAAATGGATTTCGGACATTTTAGGTACAGAATTAATTACATTTATTAAGAATATGTGCATATGTTGTATTAATGTGTTTTTGAGTATAACTTTGTGTTTTATTGTTTAATCACATGATCTCTCGGTTTAACTAATACATAATTTATATATAATCTAATCTATATCTAATCGTACCTAATTTTATTAAATTATTTATGAAATTAAATTAATTGCCAATTTTTACTTTAAAAAAAATCTGAACACTGCTTAAACAGACTCATTTTAAGTGAAAAATAATAATTATCAAACGCTAGCTTTTCATAAACAAATTAATAATTTTGTGTGTTTATATTGAATGGTGGCTTTGGGTTTGTGTTTATGAACATCTTTCTTGAAGATTATTAAATCATCTCCTTTTAATGAAGACATCAATGAACAACATGACTGAACGGGATGGAACCGGACAAACAAGCCAGAGTTCTAGTGCAGGGAAACTAGAGGTTTTTCTACAATATGCTCTATGCTGTGACCAATCGGCGACAAGTTCGGAAAAACTCGTAAAAACGTTTGAATTTTCCTGCCCAGAGGGAAATCTGTTCCAACGATGGAAAATTGACGGTAAATTTACGATAATTGATTTTGAGAGAAAAGTTTTTTTTATTCGTGGATTTTTTGACGAATCTGGAAGTCGTTTTCGTGACTTTATAAGGATCCCTCGAATTGAGATTGGAACGTGAATTTAGAGAGATATAAAATAAAACTCGGTGGCACTTTTTAATTGTATATACTTTTGAAACATTTAACTGAATGGTAAAGCTCAAGTTCTTTTTTGTACTTTCCGACTGCCGACAAATTATATCTTCATTAAGATCACTTCATTATATTTTTTTGAGAGAACGCGGTTTCCAACCGAAATACAAAAGTTCTTAATCGAATTATACTTTTTAATTTGTCTGTTACGAATTAAAACTGTTCCGAAACGAGAAGTGTAAAGTAATTTACGATTATTAATTTTCCTGAAATTTTCTTCAAATAGAATGAAGTTGTAAAATACACGGAGTTTACGTGACGTCACTAACAATGGGTCGAGAAATTCGCGTCTAGAATACGATCCACGAATTCCCTCTGGGGGTTGAAAAGACAAAAACAAATGGACCGAGGGTGTCGAGCCACCCACCTCGAGCAGAAGAACACAAGACTACAGCAAAGGAGAGGGTTGTTTTTATAAAAGATTTAATATCATTTGTATGTTTCTATAAAAACATCTTCTCAAAGTCAAGAAGAACTGAACTCTACTATGAAGAGAAATTCTATTAAACAAGAAACAAGCCTAGGGAATATACTTCAGACTTTAGAAGAAGCTGACTTGGCTCTTTACTTGAGTTTATGAATACGCAAGAAGGAATATAAGAAGTGTCTTGATAATGGGTTCGAAGTTAACGGACTAATACACCTACTTTATGTTCGTCACAAATATTCCACCGACGTTCTTCGTTGATTTTGCTAAAAACATCCTCAACCAGTTGCGATTTACATTTGTTGAAATAATACCTAAGACAACACTGAAATTCAAACTTACAAGTGAGTTTGAATTGGAAAACAAGTTAAACCTATGTAAGCTGAAGTAACAATAATAATTGAGTGAAATGAAATTTGTGTGATTTACACGAATACTTCAAAAATAGATCATAAGCAACCATCTCTGAATAAATATAGTAGCCAAGAGCGTTCTGGAGAACTTGCTCCAGAATCAGTTGAGATTTTGATATTTGGACTTTAGAAACATTTTGAACAATACATTGGCCATGAAATTATTAAAACTATATGATGCTTGGAGATATCCTAAATATCGTCATAGCTTTTGTAGCATTCAAATAATGAAAATTTAAAATGTAAAGAGCACTGCTAATTTTAAGTCACCTTAGCAAATAACACCAACTTAAAGACAATATTTGCTATAGTAGACTAAAAATTATCTGTGCTAATATTTTTCACATTTTTAATCATTTGTTCAGGGCCGGTATAACCAAAGTTAATCTGAGCCGGATTAACTAAATATTGGACTATATTGGCGGCACAGCTAATCAGATACCTCAAAATGAGTGAAACAATTGAATTTAATCCAAAAGTTAGTTAATCCAGCACAATTTAACTTTGGTTATTCCGGGCCTCAAAAAGTTATGACGAATTAGAAAATATTATCTCCAATGTTTACTTTAGAGTGTAGCCGACTCTTCAAGATAAATAGAAAATGTGACAGATCATCAATGTGTTTTACTTCAAAACAATACGAACAATATTAAAACACACGACTTTATTTATTTGCTATATAAATTGTACCTATGACATTACAGGTGGAATAACAGTTTGTTTTTGTCATCTGTTCATTCATAAAAGCAGATATCACATAAAAGGATGTGAACGTCATAAATTACAAAATTAAAAGTATACCATGGAGGGTCTATTTTAAATTTAACGGCCACTACGTTCTTTAAAATATTTCGATAATATCAAGCACAAATAAATAACATTAGAACCAGTGATATATTGTAGTAAAATCATTTGTGAATTTAATTGGTCATATAGTAACACCATGTTGATAAATGTTAATAAAAGTAATGAATTGCAGTCCCATGATGTAGAGTTTCGTGTTTGTGTACATTTTGTAACAACTCAAATGCATGATTTTAAACAGCTTGTATATAGCACGAATTAGCATAAAACTAGCATTACAATAAGATAATTAAAATGTTTCATGTAGCGAGTTCAATAATTCATGTAGGAACTTACTTTACGTCGGATTAAACTATGTGATTAGAAACTTTATACCTCATCAAGTATTAATTGTTTCAAACCTCGGTAGATTATTCTCGGCGAAGTTTGCAAGCGCAACTTACACTAGAACTTGTATTTTGTAGAAAACTCGAACAGGGAAACTCTTAAAATAAAGGACGAAAAAATATTAATCGTTATATTATACATCTGATCTCGTCAAACAAGAAACGACATTGTGTGACAAATGGTCATCAAAGAACCTTTGTTTATAGTTTTCATGTGACGTCATACCTCGTCCATTTTGACGCGGGGGCCATCTTTGTGGCACAGATTTAAATGGATTGCAATATAATTGTGTTCTTGGTAGTGAAAATGATTCCCATGTTAAACAGTCCGAATAATAAAACGACGCGAAGGTGTAAAAGCACACAGTCGATTTCCTAAGAAGTAAACTTCGGCATCTCAAAGAAGTGTTATCGCAGGGAGAAATGCTAAGTCATAATCGTCTTGTTTTGAGATCCAGTAGGGCGAAAATCCTTGCTTTTAGGTAAGTTCTCTGTCTCCACTTTCATAAGGTACTTCTACCATCAAAATGGCAAAGAAGTTAAAAACTGCAATGACACGAACAGCTTTAGCTTCTGGGTGGCAAACAGTGTTGAACAGGAGGTCTATTCTAGAACGATTTTCCAATTCCATTCTGGTGGAATTCGGTCACGGCCATAAGATTAACATTGCATGGAATTGAATTCTAGTGGAATTGGAAATTTAAAAGTTCTAGAATAGGGCCCTAGTCGAGACTAAATGCACATTACGTACCTTATCATAAATGCCAGTATTTCTAGGATGCCACATCACCACTAAATACAAAACTGTAATTCAAAGAATCGTTGGAAAGGTCTCTTTACTTACATTACTTGTCCTTGTCTTTTACGCAGGCATTCTTTTTAAAGGTGTTTGGGAATATTGTCTTATATATTTTCGTTGGGAACTTTATGCCTTAATAAGTAATAGCCATAAGAAATGAATCAATAAGATGCTTCCATAAAAGAATGAAGTATTTATTGTTCTATCGTATAACTTATTTTTGCTTCTTGGTGAAACTGAATCGATATATTCTGTATAGGACAATCCTTGCTGTAATGTAATACTTGGCAGTTTAGAACATAGTTCGGACTGCGAAAGAAGGTTACATCTTTTTCTCCACCACATTCATCTAAATATGGCCGATACAACCGATGAATCGAATTTCAAGTTCAACATCTTCAAGTCCTACGCAAAGATCATGGACAAAACAGGTACAATTCAATAAGACTTTTGTCCACATTCCTTAGTGGGCACTTAGGCACATCAGTTGCAGTTTCCCCTTAGAATCAGCAATTCACCCATTTTTACAATTATACATTTAGGTTCAAGTATTTAATTCATGAAATTATGTACTAAGTAGATATTGAATAAAACTTCCTACACAAAAATGTTGTTTGTTCTGAACATCAGCATTTTTGCATTATTTGTATGATAAACTAAAGAATTTAAAATTTAATTTCAATTTAATATCGAATATGCTTACTTAGACCCCATTTAAATCCATTTATAATTGTCAAAAAATTCAGCTATGCTCCAGGCTCCCCATTGTTTTCGGGAGTATGTAAGTGTGGAAAATCTTGTCTCATTTACGTTTTCAGATTATAATGGTGGTATGCTTTAATTACGTTTTGTATATTTGTTGTGGACACTTAATTATTGGTTTGCTAGCCATCCAATAATATGACTGAAATCAGCACTGCTTACAAAGCCATAAAGTTTCATTTATAATAAGGCAGGCATTATAATTCAAACAACTTCGTTATACTGTTAGGTTGTGGAGTCATCATCAGGAATGAGATTTTAGGCCGAATGGATCAAAATTCGTTTTGTCAAAATTTAAGTAGGTGGATGGTTAATAAGTTAGTTTACTATTGTTTTAGTCCAATTTTAAAGCTATACACTTTAGGTCCGTGAAGTTAGCACCGCCCATTAACGCACTAATTATCTCATGTGTGGGATGAATTAGTGCACAATTAGTGCGTTCGATCGGCACTAATTTTATAATTAGTGCGTCATCCGTTTCCGAGAAAAACGCACTTTACTATGGGCGGTGCCAACTTCACGCAGCACCGCCCATTGACGCACTAATTTTCAAACCCCCACAGGCAATTAGTGCACAATTAGTGCGTTCGATCCCCCCCATTCCCATAATTAGTGCGCACTTACTTTTCGAGTTATTCGTGAATAACCGTGGGCGGTGCAGCACCGCCCATTGAAAATTTCAAGGTTTTCAGCACGCCATGTTTTAGTGCACAATTAGTGCGTTCGATCCCCCCCATTCCCATAATTAGTGCGCACTTACTTTTCGAGTTATTCGTGAATAACCGTGGGCGGTGCAGCACCGCCCATTGAAAATTTAAGATTTTCAGCACGCCATGTTTTAGTGCACAATTAGTGCGTTCGATTCCCCCCATTCCCATATTTAGTGCGCACTTACTTTTCGAGTTATTCGTGAAAAACCGTGGGCGGTGCAGCACGCCCATTGAAAATTTCAATGTTTTCAGTACGCCATGTTTTAGTGCACAATTAGTGCGTTCGATCCCCCCCATTCCCATAATTAGTGCGCACTAACTTTTCGAGTTATTCGCGAATAACCGTGGGCGGTGCAGCACCGCCCATTGAAAATTTCAAGTTTTTCAGCATGCCATGTTTTAGTGCACAATTAGTGCGTTCGATCCCCACTATTCCCATAATTAGTGCGCACTTACTCTTCGAGTTATTCGGGAATAACCGTGGGCGGTGCAGCACCGCCCATTGAAAATTTCAAGGTTTTCAGCACGCCATGTTTTAGTGCACAATTAGTGCGTTCGATCCCCCCCATTCCCATAATTAGTGCGCACTTACTTTTCGAGTTCGAGTGCTTACTTTTCGAGTGCTGCACCGCTCACGGTTTTTCACGAATAACTCGAAAAGTAAGTGCGCACTAATTATGGGAATGGGGGGGATCGAACGCACTAATTGTGCACTAAAACATGGCATGCTGAAAACCTTGTAATTTTCAATGGGCGGTGCTGCACCGCCCACGGTTATTCACGAATAACTCGAAAAGTAAGTGCGCACTAATTATGGGAATGGGGGGGATCGAACGCACTAATTGTGCACTAAAACATGGCATGCTGAAAACCTTAAAATTTTCAATGGGCGGTGCTGCACCGCCCACGGTTATTTACGAATTACTCGAAAAGTAAGTGCGCACTAATTATGGGAATGGGGGGGATAGAACGCACTAATTGTGCACTAAAACATGGCGTACTGAAAACATTGAAATTTGCAATGGGCGGTGCTGCACCGCCCACGGTTTTTCACGAATTACTCGAAAAGTAAGTGCGCACTAATTATGGGAATGGGGGGGATCGAACGCACTAATTGTGCACTAAAACATGGCGTACTGAAAACATTGAATTTTTAATGGGCGGTGCTGCACCGCCCACGGTTTTTCATGAATAACTCGAAAAGTAAGTGCGCACTAATTATGGGAATGGGGGGAATCGAACGCACTAATTGTGCACTAAAACATGGCGTGCTGAAAACCTTGAAATTTTCAATGGGCGGTGCTGCACCGCCCACGGTTATTCACGAATAACTCGAAAAGTAAGTGCGCACTAATTATGGGAATGGGGGGGATCGAACGCACTAATTGTGCACTAAAACATGGCATGCTGAAAACCTTAAAATTTTCAATGGGCGGTGCTGCACCGCCCACGGTTATTTACGAATTACTCGAAAAGTAAGTGCGCACTAATTATGGGAATGGGGGGGATAGAACGCACTAATTGTGCACTAAAACATGGCGTACTGAAAACATTGAAATTTGCAATGGGCGGTGCTGCACCGCCCACGGTTTTTCACGAATTACTCGAAAAGTAAGTGCGCACTAATTATGGGAATGGGGGGAATCGAACGCACTAATTGTGCACTAAAACATGGCGTACTGAAAACATTGAATTTTTAATGGGCGGTGCTGCACCGCCCACGGTTTTTCATGAATAACTCGAAAAGTAAGTGCGCACTAATTATGGGAATGGGGGGAATCGAACGCACTAATTGTGCACTAAAACATGGCGTGCTGAAAACCTTGAAATTTTCAATGGGCGGTGCTGCACCGCCCACGGTTATTCACGAATAACTCGAAAAGTAAGTGCGCACTAATTATGGGAATGGGGGGGATCGAACGCACTAATTGTGCACTAATTACCTGTGTGGGTTTGAAAATTAGTGCGTCAATGGGCGGTGCTGCGTGAAGTTGGCACCGCCCATAGTAAAGTGCGTTTTTCTCGGAAACGGATGACGCACTAAGTATAAAATTAGTGCCGATCGAACGCACTAATTGTGCACTAATTCATCCCACACATGAGATAATTAGTGCGTTAATGGGCGGTGCTAACTTCACGGACCTATACACTTTTTATTTACAGCAGCAAGCCCGATTTTGTTTTTAAATGCAATACCCTTTACATTGTATGCGCAGCATTTGTTTGAAATATTTTGTGGCTTTCCAAACCCAATCATATGTTTGGTAAATTGACAAATAAAATATGTAATATATTATGTCATGCACGCCAAGTGACTATTTTCGATCGAACGTAGGGGTTGGTTCTGGCTAGAAAGATATCCTAGGTTCTGGCTAGTCTATGTACGCGCCTATCCTTCCACTTCCTTCAGCAGCTCCGTGTGAATGATTCCAACATCCGAAACAGAATGTGTGACCTTCGACAGTCACGCTCGGCTGATCAGAGCAGAGGTTAACAGAACATTGTGACATGGCACATTGTACTGCAATGAATTGTCTGAAACCGCGCTTGAAGACATCTTCAATACCAATACTCTATTTAACGGGCCCTTTCACTTATCCGGGCCAATTGGGCTTTTTCAGCTCATTCTCCATCAAAAGCACAATTCTTGAGAATAGACGTTTTGAAATTGATTGCAAAGTTTGATGGGTAAGGCCTTTGGCTGTCAACCTTTACAGGTTTTATTAAAATGACGGTTTCAAAACGTGAATCTCAAGAATTGGCATCCTATAACTTGTTCAACACTGTGTTTCGGAGCAAAGTGATTGTCAATTGTCAGGTATGTTCAATTACTATGTTGTCAGGGATGTCAATGAGCATGACTATGTGTGTTGTCAGGGATAATCATCAGCAAGAGTCTGTTGTCAGGGATGTCAATGAACATGCCTGTGTTGTCAGGGATGTCAATGAGCATGCCTGTGTTGTCAGGGATATCAATGGACATGCATGTGTTGTCAGGGATGTCAATGAGCATGTCTGTGTTGTCAGGGATGTCAATGAGCATGCCTGTGTTGTCAGGGATGTCAATGGACATGCCTGTGTTGTCAGGGATGTCAATGAGCATGTCTGTGTTGTCAGGGATATCAACGAGCATGCCTGTGTTGTCAGGGATGTCAACGAGCATGCAGGGATGTCAATGAGCATGCCTGTGTTGTCAGGGATGTGCTACTACACCCAGGATGTCCACAAGAGCCTCCTGAGCCTCCTGCAGTACTTCATCCCGCGCTTCGTCGTGGCCGAGCGCTGCTTCGAGGCCTTCTTCTACCGCTACTTCAACATCTACATGAGATGGCACCTGATCACGAGCAAGGATCTGCCTCGCCTCCTCTTCACCTCCTGCCTCATGTTCGTCATCGGCGTCAACCTGCTCAACTTCTACTGGAACCACGACAAGTTCAGACACATGATGATGAGAGTCGAGCAAATCAACAGTAGATACGCCACGGAGCATGCGCGGCATCGTGTCATGGTGATAAGTGTCAAGAGAGTTACTGACTTCTTCATGGATTATTTACTACCTGCCATATTCTTTGCTCTCTTTCTGCCGTCGCCTGTAGTGGTGTATGTGTATATTGTTACAGACATATTGGCATCAACGTCACTGGGGTAATTTATTTTATATTATAGTCAGGAGTATTCAACTCAACTTCCTTTCCTTAGCCCAAATGCAAATTCCATACTTACAGCTCATACGTCCTTTTAAAGTTCGATTACTTTACATTGCATAAATAATTTTTAGGCTGTCTGATACATACATGCATGTAATTATTAGTAATACTAAAATAACACACGACGCACCTCAGTAAGGCCACCAAAATGCAGCCCACTGATTCACTTAGTCATAAAGTAGTATTCTCATACTATGTTTGATTGTTATAAATAAATAAATACAAGTTCGGGATATCTCCGATAATTCGGCTACGTTATAGGTATAAGTAATAAGTAATTAACATTGTCATTTGTACGTTGCGTTTTAGATTCTACTACCCTTACGACGTAAGGAAATCTCCGAACAAAGAATTGACGGCGATTATTTTTTGCGAACTGTGGGTAATAACAATGACGATTTTCTGCGTCGTGGCATTCTTGGCTCTGGCAATTTGCATGAATTTCATCGAGCAGGTCAGAGTTCTGAACGATTCTCTTAAGAATATCCGAACTGACAGTCTCGAACACATCGCGGCCAAACGTCTCCAGAAGACAGACGAGCTGGACAACGCTCTGGAAGCAAGCGCACCTTTCAGTTCAACCGTTTGGCCACATAAAATGGAGGACACGCGATATGAAACCATCGTCATGTTCCTCAAGGTCGACTTGAGAGAATGGAAACGGATTAAATTCCTCCGACATCGCATCGTCAACAACGCAAGACTGGAGAAACAGGATCTTGATATGGAAATGGAGAGACGTATGAAGTTGTACATCCAGTACCATCAGGAACTTCTTGAGTATGTACCCACTTCCAATAGTTCCTATACCGCTTTCCCATATACCAACATGGGGATTTGGCTGGCTTCTTTTGACGCTGACCCTACTTCTCTCAGTTAGTGATGCATTACCAAGATTAACTTGTTATCTATGACAAACATTTGTTTCAGAATGTTCGGTTATTTTGTATCCATCGCCCAACCAAATTTAATCACTTCTACGTTTTTCTTTATTGTGACGACGGCAATGGTGACCTTGTATCTCTTAGTGGTAAGTAGCGGTAGCTCTTGGGGGTAGCTTGGCGCTGATGTAAGTATCAGCAAGTTGAACTCCGCTGGTGTTCAAGTTACCTACAGGTTTAATCATTTGACGTATTTCCAAACTTATGGTTGTGTTGTATATTTTAGACTCCAAAGTTCGATGCAGCGACCTGGTTGCTGATATTAATAGTGTCTGCGGGAATAATTTTCTTCGGATTGTACTGCTGGCTAGCCGATATCGTCACTGACGAGGTAAGGTGGACTTGACACTCTTGACCTCTGGTAGAGATTTTTGTAATAGCCTTTTATATTTTAGACCAATTTTTTATTAATTCTCGAAACAATGTATGTCCTATAATGTAGATAAGAATTTAGTGAATGGTATAAATAAAAAATAAACATGACATTCGAAGGGAGATTATTTTAATGAATGGACACGGTAGGTCCAAGCTAAGGTAGAATAATGATCAGAGGGAAGTTATGGCTATTACAATTCGTCCGTACCCGCCAAGGGAGCCGTTTGAGAGTCTACTAATGTGAGTCTACTAATTTACTAATAAGTCTACTAATACTAATGTCCACTAATCAAACTGTTGTCTCACATTACAGATTGAAGGAGTGAGGGAGGCTGTCTACGGTTGTGATTGGTTCGAAGCATCGGAAAGCTTCAAGAGATCAATGCGGATCATGATGTCGATGGCTAATGTACCGGTTCAAGTCACTGCATTAGGTTTCATCCCTTTAAATTTAGAATCGTTGCTAAATGTAAGTTTTAGTTATAAATTGTTTTTGATAGACACATTATTACATAAGGTTAAGTTTATAACATAATTATTTTCAACGAGGGAGAATAATTGAGAAAATAAATATAAGATAAAACACATTCTTACTTGATTAACCTATTCTTACTTACGCACTTACTAAATTTCTTACTTACTTACTAAGTTACTTACTTACTTACTTACTTACTTACTTACTTATTCATACTTTATCTTCTAACGCAGTAAAATGACAGTCCTTATTTTCTCCAATCTCAAAGTCAAAGATGTTGGGTGATTTTAAATATGCGCGATGATTCCAAACATTTAGTCGGCATTTTAAAAACATACTTGTGTATTTCTTGCAGAATATTAACGCAGCGAGGGACTACTACTCAGTGTTCAATGATTTTTACAACTAATGAATTAGCTGGATTGTTAAAGCACAATTACATAATTTTTGAACATCACACATTGCTTGCGCAGGAGCTTTATAGGTAATATTTCAAGTGTGAGACAGTTAACTATGGGTAATATTTACAATCATATCACAATATATTTATTTATTCACCGTACTTTCATCTGTCATGTAGCAAATCCGTGAGTACGAATCCCACTCAAGGAAAATCTGTTCATATTTAAGAGGTATTTATTCACATCTACCTTTCTGAGGTTATCAGCAAAAACCATATTATTTCACATAATATTTATGCGTTATTTTCAATGCATACTAATTAACTTTGTTGTCCTCTCGAAAAGTTGAATATTTTACAGTTTTTTGGTCTTTTGTTGTGTTTTACTGAATGTGATGTTGTCGCATAATAAATAATAAATTGAATTACATAATACATGATTTTCAATACACCATTCTAAATAGAGAACGTAAAATAGGAGAAATTGCTGTGAGTTTCCATATTTTTTTTATAATCAGAGGATACTTTATTTACAAAGTATCTTTCCAAATTTACGTAGAGTAGGATATAAAATATTAAAATCTTGTAATAACAGCAACCAAGTCCGCCACTTTTTAAACTTCATTTGTTTCCTTTACAGTCGATTACAATTGTCAAGTGTAATACGCTCGTGGTCAGATGTCATGCTTTATTTTGCAACAAGTAACTTACGCTCGTGTTGAATGCAAATCCAGCTGCACTGAGGTTTAATTGCACGGGTAATCCGAGCTAGAACGAGAGATAGAACTAGAAGATGTCGGAAGTCCGGACTGGGAAAAGACAAGTCCAGCTGCATCGTCATTTAGAGCTCGTAAAAGCACTTCTCCTTGCTCGATAAGCCAATTGAGTTGATTTATTCTGCAATGTTAAATTACATAGATGATGGAATTTGAAGACGATCGGGAGATTATGAAGAAGAATTGGTCGGTAGGAAGAAGGCGGTCGTGGCCTGTTGTAGGTAACTTTCCCATGTATTACCTCTCGACTGAGGGAAATCACGAGAAACCTCAGTCAGGATACGGACGACATCGGGGATCGAACCTGAGTCCTTTGAGTGCAAGTCCAGAATGCAATTGCCTGAGCTAACTTGCTTCTTCAATTGAGAAGTTCTCGCATATTATTTAGTTTTCCCACCAAATGAAAATTGTTACAAAATTATTTGCTAGCGTTTTACAATATTTCCTTGTATTTTCCAGGTTCTAAGAAACATGCAATATACACATACATTATAATACACATCCGATCGTTTAATTTAAAAATACAACAATATTAAAGAAATTAAGCAAATGTGTGATTTTCATCCAGGTTTTTGGTGGAGATGACATAATTCACATTTTAGATTCAGACGAAGAGGAAATTTCAAACAGCTTATTTTAACTCACATTTTCTAGAACTGTCAAGAAAAACATAGAAAACTTTTAAATCAAAATTATTTTACGAATTTAATACGAAACTCCATTATGTCAAGCAAACCCGCACCGACAGAATCATCTGGAGCAGAAACGAGTGTCGTCTCATCGCAATAATGTTCACCATAATCTTAAAAAAACACTCACAGACGTGACAAATTGAACCCCCTCTGTCTACTTACTAACATCTACTTTAGGAAAATAGTCTACTCCCTTGGCTTTATAATTTTCACGAGTCAGCTCTAACAAAGTCTCTGCCAGTGTCTTGTCTTAATCCTTATCCTTTCTTCTCGAGATAAACAGTGGTTGGATCTCAAGAGAGAATGTCTGCAGACAAAAACGTCACGAATGACGTCACAACGTGGATTTCGCGCCCGTGAGGTGAAACATGTCACTGAGTTTGTCACGTTCCTCGTGACACTTTGTCTGAGCCGGGATTCGAACCAAGCGCGATGAGAGAGAGAAAAAAAACTATTTTTTGCTCTGGTTGAATAGAAGAATACTCCAGGTTTTTAAACATTCTTGTACATTTTCGTATTTGTTAAAATAGGAATAAATTAAGTAAATTAAAAAAAAATTTAAAAAGAAATAAATAAAATTAATCTGTAATTTCATGGCGTGTACCAACTCAGAAAACACAGAAATACACAAGAAACCCGATTTGATCCGAATTTGGATTTATAACTGTGTGTTAATTATATTTAGAAAGTTCTAAGGAAAAAAAAACTTACGTCTACCCAATGACATAATAAAGCTACCAGTACTAAGTAGCTTAAAAAATTATAATAATGAATTATAGTTTATCATAATCATTATCATTTTTATCAAGATCATGAAGAATAATGATAAAATGATAAATTATAACAAATTATATAATTTTCGATAAAATACTCATAGATTTCAAATGAGATATGCTATTGTATAGAAAGGCCTAAACCATGTTTCATTGATTTTTTGAACAAATTCTTGCTACAATTTGCCAGATAGCTATTAGCAACGCCTTTCTAAGGTAAAGCTCACGCTCGAGCTCACGTCTCATTCGTACACAAATAAGAAACTACCAATGCAGAGTCTATTCAAACGTTCAAACAATGCCACTTTACAACACTTTGTTGTTGAAGCTTTGCTCAGCGAAACTCTGATGTAGTTAACAGTCTTAAGTTCTCAAGGATCTTTCCTCATCCTCCCTTTTCCAGCTGAATCTCGGAGAACAGCTTTCTCAGTTTCCGCTCTGTCGGTGGCGTGCCCAACTAGCGGCACGGGAAGCCATGGGAATGACAGTCCCGCATTCTCCGCCAGAAATGGTAATTGCAGAAGATGTCGGGTCTAGAGAGTATTAACTTTGCCGCGCACTTGGGTTAGAAATAATTATAATAGTACAAGACACCATCTTTCCTTTCTTAGTTGTTCCCCTCCGTGCCGCGAGCGCTGGTGGCGGCGGGGATTCGAAACAAGATGAGGCCAGCGGAAAAGCCCAGGCTATTAATTAGTGAAAACATAGACAAGAGTCGGAGAGAGAGAAAAGATTATTTGTATTTACATGAGTGGGTAGGCTTATTGTCTTGAGTTGAATTTATTCTAATTGTACAAGGACTAAACATCCCTTCCTAATAGCTCCCAGCTTTTCTTCTTAAATACATTTTAAACAAAGGGTATGAAGAGGGTTTTTCATTTTCGGTGGAAGCGCCGGAATTTGGTATACTCATGTAATTTATTTAAATTGATTCAAAAATAATTGGTTAAAAACACAATGATCATTCCCATCAATTAAATTCGTCGTTGAAATATAACGTTGTGTTCATCAAACAATAAAATCATTCGATCTCAATATCAGAAACATTTTAATGTTATAACTTTATCTTGCATTCAAAGCGTAATAGCTTCATTCAATTTGCAAATGATAAACGATTAGTTCTCAGTACATGGGATGTAAACGACAGAAGACAATTTCACACTGATATAATAATGAATGGAAGCACTAATGGCATCGCTGACGCTTGCATTACGTTGGTCAGCACTCGACGCCGTACGCCGCGACGCTCTAAAACTCCAGTGGCGTCCCTCTACCCCCCCCCCCCCCTCTTTGGAGTACGTAGATTCCAGGAAAGACAGATGTAATTAATACCCATCCAATCCTGTAGGACGGGCAGGGGGGGCAGACGGAGTGACAAATTAATTATTTTGATTGTCCGGCGGGAGGCATTTAGATTGAGGGATAGTCCGTGGGGGGTATTCCACTAGGAGAGAAAGATTCTGAAGCGAGAAACTGCAATCCGTGGTTGAGGGAAGCCAGTTTTAATCAAGGGCTGCAGGACAAAAAAATATAATACATACATTCGGAGAAAACTTTTTGTTCATGAATGAAAAAATATGTTAACAAATTATCACACTGTTATTTCTACGGTTTTAATGTATTTTTTTTCTGGCTGAAAATTGATTATTCTGATTTATATCACGTACTTCCCCGGGTGCTTTTTTTTCAGTTTGGAAAATTGTTTTTCCACCCCTCGGTTTTTTCTCTTTGCACGGTGTGAAAACAAGGTGTGCCAGCTTATGAAATAAATGACGTAAACAAATTAAAGCGACCCTGGTTCGTCTTTCGCGAAGGGTGGGATAGGGGTGGCAGCTCATTTGTTCAATGATTGATATATGGCGTGAGGGGGGGGGGGGGGGGAATGTGGTCCATCTAAGTTGATGGATGAGAGTTAAATTGCGTTTATTAGAAGCTACTAGTTTCTGATAGATCGAGTTTTTTTTTCGTTTGCGTGGGATTGGATGTTAAGGATGGAAGTTAATGTTGTGGTTTTGAATGACCTGGGGTCAACATGTCTTAGGATAGACACAAGGTGTTTCCAAAGCAATTCATTGTCAAATAGTGTTACATTCATTTTTTAAAAAATGAATAACTTAGCTTAAGTTGGAAAACGTTTTAAACTCAATGTTTGGTCCGAATTGCTCCACAGAATGTTGCAGAATTTACACAACTGTTGAAAAATATAAAGGTTTAACAGATGCTCCTAATGTGATTAACTTGAATACGAAGTACGTTCAGTTACATTATGCCCTGATTTGCTTATTTATTGCTTCATGAGCATCTGCATTCATTTGATTATAAACTAAATTTTAGTGAACCCAGTACTTAACAGAAAAAAGCTCGCTCTTCCTAGTTGATGTACCCTATTTCAGAACAATAAATACCCTTCTAGAGATCCCCGTGTTTTTTCCACCCCGTATCGTCGGTGGGCGCTGATTGATAAGGGGGATAAGGGGGTGGGGGTGTGAGGTGTTCGACTAGATCCAGGTTTTATGGCGTGACTAATCTAACTGACTACTGCGTGCTGCATGGCGAATAGAGGAGGGCCAGCACAGACAGGCAGACAATCAAAACCAAACCGTGTAACTCGGAAGCAAACTGATGGAAAATCGTTCCTGTTTCGTTATCATTCGTTTTAAATAGCTACAACTCTTTCTGGAGTTGTAAACTTTGAATATTCTATTTTTTTCAAAGTATCACGAGCTCTTTTTGGACACGTGGATAATGAATAATGGTAATCAAGTATAAATATATAATCTGTTGTAATTAATGACAGCAGGAGAAGACATATATGGCCCACTACTGAAATTTACATGAAAAAGAAAGATGTTTTGAATTTCCGCGGTTAAGTTTGCGAGAGAAAATTATGCTACCCTTTTTGGTCGCATATGAATACTTTATATCCACAGCATTCTTCACCAAATATCTTTTGATGCGGATGGTAGGCAAGGCGATCCTTAAATTTGCTCGTAAATGTATGTAAAAAAAATGTACAATGTATTGTATCATATTTTTATTATTATATTAATTTTATTTTTATGTACTAATTCTTCTATAGTTACACCGGTAAAACTTTTAAATACATCGCTTGATTCATACACTGCATAATTCCTCATATTTTGTTGATCTAAAGCTCTGTAATCATAATTTCCTATTTCCAGACGCTTTTCTCATTGGTGAAGAATTGACATTCATTTATATTTCAATGTCAAAAATATATTTTAAGGTTGAATCAATAAGGATGTCAAATAAGTTACATAACAATCCCCCTTAACCTTTAACCTTGAACTTGCAATCTATTCGTTGCAAATCGTTAATTGGTTGTTTATTATCCAGAAAAATATGATAAACTTGATAATTCAAAGTCGGTTGTCTCTTCTTTTCCATTATTCGTTGACAATATTAAAGGTGTACCATTTTGAAATATATTTTATAGTTAAGTCCAAAGCTAGATATATTTCAAATGCATACATAAGCTTTAAGCTCAGCAAAAACTTTTCCAGTATTTTAAACTTGACCTGAATAAAACTGTTTCCATGCAAATACTTTAGTACAACAAAGTGAGCTGTCCAAATGTTTTGCTAACAAGCCATACGACACCCAACTGATTAGTATCTTGTTTTTGTTCATTTTATTAGCATAGTTCCGATATTAGCGCCACCTAGTCGCAAGAACCGTTGTCAGTGTCTGTTTTAATTATTCTGTGATTGGCCACGTCGGTGGTTCTTGCAGCGAGTGGCGCCACCTGTCATCTGTTCTTGTCCGGTCTGGTACTCGATAATTGCCCGATAATTCAATTTACCCAACAACAGCGGGCGCAATACACGCTTTCGTTGGCTCACACCACGGACAGGGCGATTTGTAACAGGAAAATCAATGTGACTTATGCATTCATAATAACCTTGGTTAGTGGATATTGAATGAGCTTTAAAGGTGTAGGAACGATAATTTTAGTCAATGATGGATTGAGTGGTGGTTCATCATTACTTATGTAATCACTTTATCACATGATTACAAGTCCATGTGGACTTTTTCTATACCAATACAGCTTTAAAATAGAAACTTTCGTAAACCGTCCATTTGACACATATCTTTTATTAAATTACGACATTGTAATTTAAAGATTCTGATTAGTAACAATTTTCTGAATGAACAAAATGTTCTTTTAAAAAAATTGGTTATTTTGTCAAGTAATCAAGTACAAGTTTTAATAATTATCACTGTACGTGCATTACCGATCATAGATGCCGACATGGGACTTAATAAAGATCAATAGACTTGAGTGCATTTTTCTAAATATTCGGAAAACAGTACAGAGGTATTTCAAACGGGAGAGGACAGTTTAATTTTACCGTCACTAAAATTCGTTTTTGTGTGTTCAAAACAAATTGCCCTGAAAGGTATGCTGAAGGCAGACTAACCCCACCCTTTAAACAACACCATAGTATTAAAATTATATATTTCGATATTACCCCCCCCCCCCCCTGGCAATGATTTTGGGGCACCAATTATGTAACCAATTAGCCGAATTAAATATATAATTATGCACCATTACGTATGTAATGACGTCATCTAATAGAACAATGAAATAACTTGCGGTTAAGAACATCACACTAAAAGTGATAGTTATAGTCCCAAATTGCTAGTATTACTTACAATCTGATCGAACAAACCAACGTACCATAATATTTAATATCATTTGAAATCCCTGTTGTGTTCCCCTTTAATGTCACAATGAACTGTAGAGGTATCCAGCATCGAGTAAAATCTCGCCTCAGGTTAGCCAACCTCGACAATCACGCGCTAGTTCTAGTGCTTTTGCGGTGTTGCCACCTCCTCCACCTGCCTCGGGCGTGAACGCACGGGAACGCTAAACAAGGGCACTGTGGGTAGAAATATGGCTCATTAGTTAGGGATATCACACTGTACAGCTCCAAGAAATGTGGTCTTCAGAAGTTTAACTAAGTTGGGAGACGTTCTAGTGTCTTGAGCCCATGGGCCCATTCGAGTACACTTTCATATCTAAATAAACGTTTTTCGTGGGACACTTATGATTAAAAGAAAGAAATATCGTCAGAAATTAATAGGGACTAAATGCAATTTTCCAAAATGAACAAGTAAACCACACAGCTTTTGAGATTTCCAAGAGAGGACGATTCTTCAAATTTGCATCAAAATCTACATTATCTTATTGGTAACTAACTAGATATTTCAGAGACATTTTTTTTATGAATAATTATTTAAATTATTTGGACGGACATTCTACAACTTTTTATGATCGAATGCACCCCTTCATAGTGCAAAATCATGGACAATTTTGCAGTGTTGAGTAGTAACATGATACAAAGTAACATGTTACTGGTAATTCATGTTAACTTTTTCGAGTAAAAGTAACTGTAACGTGTTTCTTTGAAAATAAGGTATTTGTATTCTTATCATGTTACTTATTTTGAGTAACTTTACTGATTTGAGCATGTTTCAAATTAATTTTGATTCCATAGAATATCCAAGTCGGTACACATCAAAAACGAAAAAGTCAATTTTAGAAGGCTAAAAAACAATAAATATTTTGAAAATGCCTCTTGGAAGGCAATTTTGCTGTCTTTTTAACGTTGTTCGGTTCATTTGATATTTATTTGTGTATTATTTATGACGTAACAGATTCACAGATTTTTAAAAAGTAACTGTGAAAGTAACTGCTGACTTTAAGCAAGTAACTGTAACTGTATAGGTGTTACTTTTGAAATCAAGTAAATGTAACTGTAACACTGTTAGAATTTAAAAGTAACTATGCCAACACTGCAATTTTGTAAGTACCTCTTTCTAGTACTTATAGACTTATCTGGTGGTAGATAAACTCACCAAAATTTAATTTAACCCTCTTTCATGCCGGAATAAGAGATTTAAACCCTTGTCATTATAAGCACACACTTTACGCCACTTTTATGATGTTTATTTCCTTTTTAAACTAAAACGCAGATCCCTCAAATCAACACTTCTTTCAAACCCCAAATGATCTCCTCGCAGCACATTCACTCAACACTCCCATCTCCAGCATCTAAGCGCCACCGCATAGCGCCGAGATTCCATCTCTCACTGGCCCATTAGTAAATAATGTTTCCTAGAGAGAATTACCACGAGGGAGGCTGTAAATTCATCTCCCAACCTCTTGCTTTGCTTGGCACTATTCAAATCTGTGGCTGTGCGCGGCGTGTGCAGATATACGCTGTCGCTACTGTGTGGACGTATTCTAAGGCACGTTTGTGTGTTGAATTAAACGATGGAAACGTTGCCAACGCACGGTTGTGTGTGTGTGGTTTTTCTGCTGGAGCTGCATTATGTCTGGCTGTATATAGTCGTTGGTTGGGTTTAGTTGTGGGATTTTGTGAAATTAAGGTGAAACGGTGCGATGATTTTGATTTTTAGGATCGATTTCGAATTGAACGATGTTACGGATGGTTAATTGTTCTTAGTTTATTGATTTTTGTGAAAGTTATCTATGTTATTTTCTCGCTAGACGTTTTAGGGATTTTTTACCACATTGACGTTTACTCCTTTTGCAGACATGTTTTTTTCTCTAGTAATATAACCACGGTCTTCTGGAAATGTCTACAAATTTACAAAGAATGTCGAATTTCTAGAAGGCCGTTTCACCATGGCAACACAATTTTACATGTAAAACTGCACTTTTCATATGGAAAAACGTAAAAATAAAGTAGTAAAACCCTCATAACTCGCTAAAACCTCAACGAACGTATACATTTAAAAGTGTTATAATAATATATTGCATCTGATACACGCTATAATAGTTTTAAAAAAAATTATACGTGGGAAAGCAGCCAAATACGATTTTAAAAATATCAGCATGACTTTTTCCATATGGTCACAATGTTAAACTGAGAAAAAAAAATGTAACTTTGAAGCGATATATCTCGAAAATTAGTTCACGTTGCCATATTTTCTCACCATATTATGATGCAGAACATAAAAATCTATTTATATGCGAAATTTGAACGATTTCTATAGAGAAGAGAAATTCGGAGATCCCTCCTTAACTTGTTATGATCCTCAGATATGATTCACAACCTTCTTTCCTGGACACGTTTCACAGCTGTATCACATTCGACTAATAATATATTTCTTGTCAATCCTATAAAAAAACCTCCCGCTTTTCTTGTGTGCAATGCGGGTTAGTATCCAACCCCTTGGCACATGACGACGATGCGGGCAATATCAGAACTACACCGCACGCACCATCCTCGCCGGCTCCGCCATGTGATAATCCAGTCGAAAGGGGATTATGGATGCCCCATACCGATATATATACCCCGACGGAAAAGATTAAAACAAATGCTGCGGTGGAACTCAAGGCTACGCTTAGTTACTGGTGGTCGCCAGTTCGAAACTCCGTGGGGATCGCGCTCGAAATGATTGGATTTGAGATTTTAAATTCTCGTTTTTCTCTGAACAGAGTTTATCAGGATCATTACACAGACGAGGGCAGTTCATGCAGATATTTTTTTAGTTGTAATAAAAATAAATATGGTAGTTTTTTATGTCGGTTTGTGTGCGTCTGAGCACGCTTTTGAGAGCTTATTACTCAGGTACCTTATCAGACTGACGTTGAGTCGTCGACGTTCGGTGTTGAGGTCAGTGGCCCAAACCCTGACCGCTAGTACGCTGGCGTTTCAACGCTAAAAATAAACAACGTTCAAATTTGAACACCAACGTCGTGTTCTTTTTTGTTCTTTTTTGTCAGGGGCTTAACGGCGCACTGTTCTGCAGCGAGGCTAATGGCGACGGATGAATGATTATGATGATGATTGGGAGATGATGGTGAAGAGTAGGTAAGGATGGAAGGTGGGAAGGAGGCGGTCGTGGCATATTAGTAGGGTACCTTCCCAGCATTTGCCTGTCGACTGAGGGAATACCACGAAAAAAAACAGTCAGGAAGGACGGCCGCGGGAATCGAACCCGGGCCTCCGGAATACAAGTTAAGAGCGTTTCCACTCAGCCATACCTGTTCCGCATAATATGTGGGATGTGATCGAATACATTTTTCTTCTCAAGTTCGTTTTTTTACAAGTTGAATTAATTTCTTATAGAAACATTCAGAAATTAATCAACTTAAGCCCCATTTACACGGTGCAATTTCTTGAACAACTTCTGTGTCATTCCCATTTTTTTATACCATTTTGTATTTACACGACGCAATGGCAACTTGAATTTCCATTCAAGAAGTGTGACACAGAGTGTGATACAGAAGTTGTACAATAAATTGCTCCGTGTAAATGTGGCTTTACTTTGGCTCTTGAGACATCTCTCCCAACTACAGTATGCATCAGAAGTAATAGAATCTACACAAATGGCTCCATCTCTATGGACATTTATGCAAAAATTCAACAGATCTGGTTAACCTTCCTACAAAGGCGATTTTGAAAACATCCCAAGAAAATATGCCGTTTATGAGGATTACTCTCGTGGTAAACATATTTTAATCAAAATGTTCCGTCTAGTAGATTTCGTCTTAACCATTTCCAAAACTATAATTCATATCTTTCAACTTGAAGTTTCCATCCAACACTATCTGTCTCTCTCTAATTACATAAGGTACCAAAGAACACGTATTAAATTAAGTCTTTATTAGAAGGTGACATTTACTTAACCTCAGTCATTAGTTCACGACAGAATTAATTATAAAGACGGAACCAACCGGCTATTGGTAACTAAACTACTACGCGTTCAGCGAAACCGCGTAAGTATTCAATCACCCTCTAGTTATAGGTCAAGACCGTTTTACACTAGATAATCTACTTTTAAACTATTTTGTAATTGCGATTGAATTTGACATTGCCACAAATCTAATATCATGTAGCTCGGCGTGTATGACGTAGTTATGCGTATGTGGTCGGCTAGCGGTACGCTTCCCACAATCCATGAATACGAGATTTTTGTACGTAGTGTTACCATCCGCAGAGTTTAAAATATAGTGTTCAAAGCCTAATTTTTAATTTTGCACAAAATATCTAACTTAACTTTCCTTGCATTTGACACTTGCTGAATACTTGTAGAACGATTGTGAAATAGCCTAGTGTAACACCGCCTCAAGCAAACTATACGCTTGTAGCTGTCAGAATCGGTGCTTTAAATTAGCGCCAAATCTGATTGGGTATCTAATGAGAGTCTAAATTAATGCAACATGTCACGTCTAACAAAATAGTACCCTATCGCGTGCCCGATTTTATAGACCACGCAATACATCATTGCCCCGCATAAATCTTCATTTTCTTGTACCCTATCTTACCCCGGTGTACCCTAGTGAAGGCAACACTCTAAAGACAGCACGGTTTTAATTAATGATCTCAGGTCAACAATGTTAAGAAGTTGGCGTTATCTTAAGGTTGACGGGCGCAGAGTTAATCTGCGGTCAATTTTGAGTTCATCGCCATAACCATATTGTACGTCGTTCTCTCTTAGTTTATGTGTTCCTACCCTTTCTCTTTCTCTCTCGCTGATGCTGCGAGAGTTTCTTGCTTCTCAAGACTGTGTTCTATTCTATGGGGATATAATGAGTTATGCGCCTTAGGTCAGTGGAAGAAGATTTATCATCGCTTTATAATATAATATAAAAACAAACTCTGAGGAGGGATGAATTACAGTATTATTATAACTTTCTCCTGCTATGGGTTTTTGGTTAAAGTTAATTAAGTAGGGAGCTGTTTCTCCGTTTATTTTCACCCGAGAATCGAAACTGGAACTTATTTCAGTCTTATTCCGTTTGCATGAAACGTTATCTACTATAAATCTTCGTTGACTTTTGATTTATCTGTTTCATATTTTATAACAATCTTGTTACGTTTTTACTGGTGTGGTTACTTTCTACGAGTTTCCAAAGAGCGAAGACAGACAAAAGTAAATATCTCTTCATCAATGTTCTCAGGAGTTTCCAATTCAGGTGGAATTATTTAGAGAGCAAAGGAGGAAAAACTTTTCAAGTAAACTAATTTCGAAACAATAATTTAAACTGGTAAAAAGTCACAAAAATACATTCATATTTATATATTCATTGATTTACATTAATTTACAAGACCGTACATTCCAATTATTTTCTTCTTATTGTTTTAAATCAACATCTTGCTTCTCCGCAATTTTCTCTGTTGTCTCAGAAAGCTCGCTATCCAAAGACAAAAAGCTCCTATAACGTCCTCCGTGCTTTATTATTAACTTTCATTCACTGAGAGTAAATGTCCTGCTGTAAGAATCTAAGTTATGATTGTCGTTATCTCGAGAAACTTTATTTGAACACTGCGAAGTAACACTCCCTTATCATTTCCTTACGGACTCTGGGCACGTAACGAAGACGAGGAGAAGGCTGTGTATAAAGTCAACATTTCTAGACAAAACTTTGTCTTTAACTACCGAAAGTAAAAGTTATACAGTAAAGGAGACAAAACACTTTAGAGCTAATTTTTTAAATCTTTCTCGTCAAAGTCATCAAGGAACTCTTAAGTTAAACCATTTTCTTTGCCTTTGCTTTTATCTGTTGTATACAAAAATAGTATTGTCTAAATACTTCAAATAATGAGTTGTTTCTGTTACATGTATTATAAAAGAAGGAAATGTTCTCGAAATTTATCTCAATATTAGACCAAAGTTATATACACACTCTTTTTTTTATAATTATTATTCTGATATTGCTAACATTGGCGTAACATTATGCCACAAATCACATGTTATTTCACATTTTCACATGTTATTTCATTTTTGTTTTGTTTTTTATATAAATTTATTTTTATATTATTTATTACGTTCCAAAATGAATGCTGCTTTCATAGGCTGCTCAAGGCTGCTTTCATAAAAAATGGGCTGAAAATTACCCCGTACTCCTTGTATTGCAAAGCAAAAAAAAATTCCAAATCAAAATATAATTAAGTCCAGTACAAAATAAGTATCATGGCCCCTCCAGCAAATCAATACATGCAACAACCTACTTCCCATATTACCCAGCCAAGGACCGTGTGTTCGAAACCCTCTTGCGACATCAAATGATAATTCGATGCGATTGTGTCTATCCAGAAGACTCTTCAACCCTCCCAGGGTCGGGTATCAAACCAAGTACTGTCGGACACTTGATGGACACAGAATATCAACACTAGGGGTTATGTTTCACTTGGTTTCACTGAGCAGAGGCAGATGAAAAGACAAAATTCGGCCGACGCTCAGTGTAGGAAACACCACACACACGGTGCGGACATTGGGTTAATTTTATAAATTCAATTTTTATTTTAAAAAGTTGCTACTCACATTAGGCCGTCTCTGGCATTTGAATGAAGTGTAGTACAAGGTTTTCTACTATCTCCGGTGATATGTTTTATATCTTACTCCTCGCCTAATGTAAAACTCACCTTTACACCTCCCAAGACTCTCATAAGTCAATCTCGGTCTATATTCTAACCATTGAAGAGTGCCACAAGGATGTCTACTGTCCCCAGTTCTCTTTATTCATACTTCACATTAAACAGCAATTTCAAATACTGTACAAATATTCTACTCTCGAAAACGCATGGGAGTTAGGTTCAATAAAATAAATTAGATTTTTTAGAAAAATATTACAGAATTTTTAATAAAACCCACGAAAACTGAGGTCAGCTAAGGTCAACTGAGCAAAAACTTCTAGTACTTATAGACAGAAAATTAAAATGATGAAGAAAATAATCCTTATACAGAGTCAATCTGAGATACTTTTCACTTTATGTAAAGTAGGTAACTGAACGCTGTTGACATACAACCAAGTGTACCTAAACCGTGGTTGAACAGAAGCTCGACGTTGCCGTGTCGCTGTGTTTTCCTTTCATTCTCGCGCTGTTGCATTTTACTCGCCGATCAAACAGACAACTACCCTCTCTGCTCATCTCCGCCCAGCAAGGCAGACAAACATAAACAGCGATGTGTTGATGGTTTGGCTCACCCTCCATCAATATTTTATCACGGGGATGAACGTGGAAATACGCATAGAGATTTCGAGTCCTAGGTTTTGTTATCAATGTTGCCACAGACTTTTGGGTGTGGACGTTGAAACTTATTTTGGAAAATACTCTTATGGAAATTCTGATTTTATAAAAAAAATGTTTTGGTAAATTGAAAAGTAAATGGTCGAGAAAGTGTGTGATTCTGCTTGGCATTTCAGCAGAGTATCGTCTGCTTATTGGAATTCGATAGATTTCCTCGCGTATATGGCAACGGCTCAAAATTCTTTTGAGTTAAATCCTTTGATCACAGATCCCTTTCGTTTAGCATTCTTTGTGTTGAAACCGGACAGCCTGACAGAGTTTAAAAATTGTATAGAAAATTAATATATTATAAGGATAAATAAAAATGAATGATTGAGAAAATCTGATGATTTTACCAGGGAATTGTCTCTTTAAAATTACATTTCAGAATAATAGTTATTTTATGAAAGCTGAGATGTTACTGAATACAGATTTGGTATTATTTTTGTTGTGAGATGAATAGTTTTCAAGGACATAATTTACAAAGATTGGTACACATCTTACAATTTAATGACATCACAATCCGCTATATTGCCATAGCAACAAAGGAATCACCATGGTAACACATTGTTGGAGACTTATTCTCGTTGCCTGCCGTTTTTCCCGCCAAAATATCCAATGACATTTCAATTTGATTTTTATTTATGAAAATTTTAAATTTCGCCGGTGATAAGTGTGTTTGTCATTGTTATTTGTGTTGATATTTACAAATTAACTAGAATAAAATTTCACGAGACTTCCCTAATTTTTCTACTTTGGCTCTCTATTGCTGCGTTACAAATCAAACCTTTCATGTCCATGCGGAAATTATAAGTTTTGAACAAACTACTCTGATTGGCTGAGAAGTGAAAATGTAAAATGAAAATTAATTTTGAAAGATATTTATCATCGTTTAATGTAAGAAAATGAATTAAAATTTTTAAAGAGTTTTTAAATTAAATTTTTGGCCTATATTGTTGTTGAGCGCTTAATCCTACTCCATATATCCGGAGTACCATTTTGGCAAGGAGCTTTATTATAACTGATAAAAATAATACAAAAATAATATTGGAACATACAACAAAACTTATCTAATCCAATTTGCAAGTTTTCTTCGAAATATTATGCGTTCTTCGTACACTCAACGAAAGATAAAACTGTAGGTATTCGAAGAAATCGGACTGTCTGAAAATGATTAGATTTTATGATTTGACTACTTCAGAAGTAGTCCATGCTAACTCGGCATCTATCTCTATAGAAGAGCCCATTCACATACCGTTTCATGTTTTGCCGAGTGTACCTCTGTAAGTCCTGTATTCGTTTCCCTACTAAAATTCTCTTGTCTTCCTCCTTGAAATTCTCTACAGAATTGAGGGAACCGAGTTAATTTCAGTTGACACAGGTCATTGTTGCGCAGCAGTGAAGGTTTGCGGTCAGGAGACAGTCTAGGTGGCAGCAGCCACAGGGTGGTAGCAGCCACATCGAGAGCCACAGAGCGTGGCAGTAGCCGCAAGGAATTCTTCAGCGTAACCTCAGATGGCGATTCATTATGGACACTTGAGACAAGAGGTTCATTCAATATTCGACCAAGGATCAGTGGTTACGTCGACGTGGAGGTCCTGGATTCGAGTCCAGTAAGTGGTTAGAATGGTTTCACATTCACGGGATGCGTTACATTGCTTTGGTTAGATTTTTGGATGGGTCACTCCGAAGCATGGTGGTCTTCCAAGTATTACCATTACTACCATTACCATTACTCCACCATTACTACCATTACTACAAAGTCTTCGAAGTCTTCCAGGTCTTCCAAGTATTACCATTACTACCATTACCATTACTCCACCAGGTCTACCATTACTTATCATGTAAATTGTTTCAATTCCACCCATGTAATGTGATGGATGATCTTCATGGATAATCGTTTCATCTTAAGGTGGTACAAGCGCTCGGCCGTTTTAGAAAATTGAGAGAGAAAAACTGTTTCATAAGTGGGTGTTACTTTGATAGGATGTTCACATGATCAGTCTGATTGTATATTAGTAGCACTTTTTCATTTTTACTTGGTTCCTTGTTAATTAGGCGCCGGTTATTCAACAAAACCGCGCAAAACGATGAAATTTCCGATATGATTGGAGACCAAACCCGTTAACCAATTGATCTCAAATTTTAATTTCATAATTAGATAAAATACAAACTTAGAGTTATCACTTGGCATATTTTTGAAATTTTATTGTATACGGCACCCAGAGATACAAGAAAATAGCTAATTTTTCACCAAAAATCCACTAATCATTACTAATTAACGAAACAACAAATTAAAAATTTACCAAGGGATAACCCTAAGTGTGTCTTTTATCTAATCACGATTAAAATTTCAAATAATTTAATCAACCAATTTTGTCTCCAATCGTATCCAAAAAAAAATCTACAAAATAAAGCAAATCGCTCGTGCTTGCACCACCTTAATAGTTAGCCTGATAACAATTCGTATTTTTATTTTAAATAGAAGAAGGTACACAATTTCACTTTTCCCAGTTTTGTTGCCACTTTTCCTGATACCTACCTATAACTCCATAAACAAATGTTTCAATTTTGTAAAATATATTTTTTTGTGTGGGGCTTAACGTCGCACTGTTCTGCAGCGAGGCTAATGACAACGGATGATGATGATTGGGAGATGATGGTGAAGAGTAGGTAAGGATGGAAGGTGGGACGAGACGGTCGTGGTCTATTAGTAGGTTACCTTCCCAGCATTTGCCTGTCGACTGTGGGAATACCACGAAAAAAACCCAGTCAGGAAGGACGGCCGCGGAGATCGAACCCGGGCCTCTGGAATACAAGTTCAGAGTGTTACCACTCAGCCATACCTGTACCGTAATATATTAGTATAGGTGAAAATAGGAAATATGACTTAAGTTACTATAAAAAATGTGAGAAATGATCAAATTAACGAAACATGATAATTTTTAGAGAATAAAAGTACAAAATATTGCCCGATGTTGCTCAAACTCGATAGTAATTGTGTTTACTAAAAATTAAAAAAAATGTGATAGAGTGACTAAAATGTATATCTATAATCTTGCTTGCTATTGTTACATAAAATGCATCAGAAACCATAGATCCATCAATATGGATCAGCATTTGACCTCGTCTTGAGACAAGCTTCATCACGGCAAGGTCTCAAGAAGTACGCCCCACGCGACACATAGCGAGACTGCTCGCCAAATGGTCTGTGAAATGACCCGTCAACCTCTCTCTGTCCTGCCCTATGTTAGAAGAAACTGCACGCAATCAATAATTGTGTTGTTGAGAAGAATCTCCACAGCATCTCTCACGCGGTGGATCGGAACAAGTTAGCGCAGAGATCGTTCCATGCCGGAGATGATCTTCTTCTGTCAGTGTACTTCATTGGAGGGAGCGACAATTATTAAAATATTGGTATTTGAACTACTTCAAATCAATATACCAATATGTAACATTTATAACTCTGTTTTCTTGAGAATTTAGACTAGTCGGAATATATTTTTTCTCAAAATATATTCGCAAAATTTCAAAAATCACAATTTTATACACCATAGATTTTTTATACACCATAAAACTATGGTGTATAAAATTTTAATTTTTGATATTTTGCGAATATATTTTGCGAACAAATATATCCAGACTAGTCTAAATTCTCAAGAAAACAGAGTTATAAATGTACGGTACGGAATAAAAGAGGTGATTTACAGATTTTTTTAAACCAATTTATAAATATATCGAATACCAATCAGAAACTATTAGTACGTTTCAAATAGTACGTTCTTAAATTATTCATTTGTTTCATGTGAACATCATCAAAAGTGAGACAATTTTCCAACTTTTGCCTAAACAAATGGTAAATTAAAATATATGTGCGGATAGTTTTCGAAATCAGCTGACAAAAAGAATAACTGCGTACACATATTGTAACACAGGATGAGTATCAATATTGCAATCTGTACATAAACTATCTACTCATTTCTCCTTCTCTTAATTTATCAAAAATTTATAATATCATACCCCCCTCCCCCCCCCAGAATGCCATTAATCTACTATGGATTGCTTGAAATCTATTCTATATTTTAAATTTATTTTATTTATCATTTTTTATGTTTAAAAAAATATGAAATAAAATAAATAAACAAATTAAAGTAAACATCTCGACATCTAAACATTATATAAACTCTTGGACAAAGTTTTAAATCTCTGAACTAAAATTATTACAATTTGATAAATTCACCGAGGTCAAAAATCTATCCCCACCAGAACCTCTTCTTTATATGATGGTTAGCAGAAGGTTGAAAGGATCTACATCCCATTCCAAAGTGAAGATATTCAACCATTTCTAACACACGTCGACCGTGAAATAAGCGCCATATGGACAACAGTAAATCCTATGTAATATCCTATTAGCCGATCTCTCACATGCTTCCTTTCACCCTTTAATTTCAATTTTCATACTTTTGCCCTTCTGTTTCCTTTCCCTTGTTCGCCCTCGCCCTTCGTAGCTGTTTATCTTGTTCGAGTTCGAGATATATCTACCCCTTGACTGCTAGGCAAACTGCCACACTGGCTGTCACTGATTGCTCGAGTACAATCATCCCAGTCAAGACGCCAGCTGACGATCGTTATTTATCGACATGTATTTGTCTTCTCAAAATAAAATAACTTCGATTTAAAAAAAAAAAATCTCATTATTTTTACTCGCGATTTATCATTGAAGAGAACATAAAGTCAGGGGAACAAAAAATATCAGAAGGGATAACGAAGTTACGAATCTGGCCTAGCGAGTTCTATGCGATTAAGTACGCACCTGTCTGCAACTTTGGGATAATTACGAGAAATTAAGAGATGCTTGCGTTAAGGTTAGTTTATAGTGTTTGTTAACCCGGACTCGATTCCAGCTTAGAGGAATTAGTGTAACCAGTCCAGCAATGAGCGACCCCATAATAATAAATAATAATAATAATAATAATAATAATAATAATAATAATAGGGGAAATGCTGAAATAGTTCTAAAGGAGTAGGCCCCCTTCAAGCAGGTAGTGTACGGACCAAGTTGGCTCAGGCAATAACTCTGTGAATTGCACTCGGAGGTCTCTGGGTCGATTCCTGACAGAGGGCTTTAACGCCCAAAGAAAAATGATGGGAAGGTTCCCTGCTAATTGGCCACGATCGCCTCATTCTTACCCTTTCTTCATCTGCATAATCATCATCGTCATCATCAGCATCATCATCATCTGCCTGTCACCATCATAATCATGCATTTGTGGCAATTAGCCTAGTTGTAGAAGAGTGCGACGTTGGACACCATTATCTTAACAAAAAAATCATTAATTACTCAAGTATTTCAGTCAGTGAATTATGAGAAATTGGTCGAAGCCACTTTTTCCCCCTTTTAAGGGGGGATGCCCAAATAGAGGTCTCCGAAAGATAGATATCTGAACAAAAATGCTTATTTAATAGATAATTTCCTTGTGCACCAGTTAAATTTCCAAGATATATCACTTTATACATTTGAGTTAGCCGACCTATCTTCAACATGGTAAGTCGAAAAACCACAGTTATTTTATATATACACCTACCCGTATGTTTTTAAAAGTTAGAAACCAAAATTTAAATAATTTTCCTATACCTCCTGTGTTAAAATTTTCTCATATTCTGAAAACATAAAAATTGTTAACTCAATATAAGTTGAGAGTTGCAAGTTACAAGACATTTGGTGAATATTTTAAATTAAAATATACCTAGTTGAAGTGTTGGAAAATAAATGAAAATTGTAAATTTCAACAAAAAATATTTTCAGAAAATCTATTTGGGAGCAAAAACCTTAAAAAAGAACATTATTCTCTTCAGCTTTCTGAAAGAAAAATATGGATTTGGTGTAAAATGTGTAAAAAAAGACGATGATCATTATCAGATTATGTCGGGGCGAGTTTTGTGTCTTCGAGAAGGTCTCCGTGACGCGCAATCAATGATGTCTTCTCGAGAAAACTTCTTGCATTCGTTCGAGAGACGAAAGTTAAACTTTCTTCGTCTATCCCCTCACATTTAGCGCGGGGGGGAGCAGATGTGCCCTCCCCAAGAATCGATCAGAAGGCATCAACATCTGGAGCACCCAGTATGTTTTCTCATTAGCTTCCGCGAAAGATCGGAAGAAAAAAGCTCCCTTCCGAAGAGAACCGCTAAAATATAAGACGCCGATGCTTAGAGCAGTTAGCCGAAGTTTGCAAGAAAGAAAAGATTGGAAAAGTCTATCAAAATGAAGAAAATTAAGGTTTTATTTCGAACATTGACTTCGAATCTTTATGGTTTTTAGAACAGCGATCCTGGCAAGAAAGATTAGGGTAGTTTTTGAAATAGCCCTCGTGTGGTCCATGGACATAGAAGCTGATGGTTCTGTAACGACGCACGAGGTTAAAGCCACTGGTGAATGATTATCTACATTTGAAAGTATGAGTCGAGTATGAAGAAGAACTTTGAACGTGTCCGAATGATCATTATATCTGTCTGCTATTCATGTTTGTTCTTATTTTGACGTCAGAGAAGGTTTTGCAGGTAAACTTCTATCTTGACGACAAAACGAGAAGGAATAGGAGAATCATAACGAGGAGCTTTCGGAGCTTTCTGTTATAATGTCTCTTTTATTTTCTATTTTAATATATAACAAAATCTGACGTATTTTTTAAGTTGTATAATACGGAATAAAACAAAAACTTGTAAAAAGACTGCCAAGCACCTCCGCGCCTATGGATTTGAGATCAATGAGGTGAGTCTGTACTCACTGAGAATTCGTAAAATCATATCGCCCAGTCGCCTAGTGCTACTAAGTGGCATAAAAGAAGCCCCCAAATATAAAAAAAACATAAAATTTAAACAAATTAAAATTAAAAATTAAAAAATACTTTAAACACAAAATAAAAAATAAACTTGTTGTATTTGTGTTAATCCAAGATAAAGGACGCGAAAAATAATAATTAGATGTACGAGGTTGGTTTTATCTGTTTTATTTGTCATTTTATTATGTTTTTATATAAATTTGTTTTTTCAGGGTAGATTGTAAGAAATGATTATAAAAAGGGGATGTATACGTAATTAAAAAGACATATAATATAAATAATATATATTATTATAAATATTTTTCACGAAAAATATACCAGATGAGGAGTATTAAATGGTCACCATCCCTTGTGGATGGGTACCTATTCTTCTTTTTGAAAAGAAACTATCTTTCTGGTATTGACACAAATTGATTTTTCTCTCTACCGTACAAAGATACACAACTACTGTAAGCGACCGATTACACACCACTGCTTCACGAAACCAACAAAACAAAGTTAACTCTGAATTCACGATATTGCCTTACCGTCGACAAAGACACCCGATCGTATGTGTCTTAAGTGCCAGACAGAGAGAGCAATATTATTAAATGTCATCTCTACCTCCTTTCTTCTACCAATCATCTATAGACAAGGGCAATCAGACCCCTCGGTAAACACCTTACCATTGGGTGGGGGAGGGTTGTGTCAATGTTTGACGTCTTAGGAAATACTGGAGACGGAAGTCGAGACGCCCGCAAGCGCCGTCGCGATGCCAAGCGTCGTTATTCATTCTCTTCTTGAGTGACGTTGATATCGAGTTAGCTTGTGCTTTTTGTGATCTGACATATTTTACGAACGTTTTAAATGAATTCAGTGATATTTTGGAGGTTATGTCAGCGTTTTCATTCTGATTTCGTGGGAGCTGCACAGTTGTCATAGGGGGGGGGGGGGGGGGGGGGGGGGGGGGGTTAGGGATGGGAGCAAATTCCACACCACACTTCAAATTGAAGACATAGTAACGTAAGTTACTGTAAGGCGGTAAAGCTGGACAGTAATTAATCTTTTGTGAAAAAAAATTGGTCTGATAAGTTACTTCGTTTGACTTTGATGAAAAATAAAACTTTTACCTTCTAGTGGTATAAGGGCGGAAGTCCACTTCAATGATTTTTGAGAATTGGCTCATAAACCAGTATTTCTGTGTTCATTCAATCATTTGTAACAGTGACATGAGTCAGTGTAAGAGAATTCTTCAATATTTATATCAATATTTGTATCGATTACACCATTCCAAAAGTGTGAAACTGAAAATCGAAAAAATGGACTTCCGCCTTCTCTGAGCTACAAAATATATGTAGACACTCGCTCTACTCATCAACTTTGCACCTATTCTATACAGAAACAGAAATTCAAACATGTGACACACAATCCCCCGAAGCCTAAGCTTTGATAAAACCCACCTGAAAGTTACTCCCTCATCCGTTGTGTATTTAGCACGGCGTCAAACTCCGCCAGGCAAATTATTATCGCGGGACAGGATCCAAGCAGCTTTCTTTACCATACGACTTTCACTTTCTACTGGTGAAAAACTTGGCCCAACCTAATTAAACGACCGCAAATATTTAATTTGCGTTCTATAGAGGCCGTCTTACTTTGTCGTTTGGTCTGACGTATTTCATAATGTGACATTCGTTTAGTGGAAAAACATCAAGTTCGTACGGAAGGTTTTTTAATTTGTCTCCACGACCAAAGTTCTTTGTGATCAAACCATTACGACAAGAAATAAAAAAAGTCGTAGAAAAGTTTTTATTTCAATTATATTGTGGTCTGGTTGAAAATAAGGAATGTTTTATTTATGAATTTAGTTTTGAATTGATGTTAACATGGTGGAGTGAGTTAAAGGGATAACGAAGCAAAAATGCAATATTCATGCACCAATATTGCATTTCTCACTATGTAATGCACATTACATTCATTAAAAAAAGACGGAAGCAAACATATTCTGCATAGGTAATTTAACATTGTATTTCAAGCCCTATTCAGACTACCCAATTAAAAAGTTGGTATTGTAATATCATAATCAAGGTCAGTAACAGGAGAAATATGACTAACATTAATAATTATCTTATCTGCGTACCTTCCCTTCGAACTTCCACTTTCCTACTCGAACTTCATATGTTCTTGACATTTTATATGCCTACTGATATTTTTGCTTCTTTTGATATATTTAAATTTTGTTTAAATATGTTTCAGATAATTTATCACTTCTATTTTGACGGATTTGATCAGATTGTCTACCCTATTTCCAAGATCTATTATAGAGCTGGAACTTTCATACGAATATTAATTCGCATGCAGAACGAAAGCTTGTTATCAAATCGTTACACAGAGCATTTTCTTATTTCATCTTTAATTATTATTAGTTTTCTTTCACACATTTTGTTTATCTCGTTGATGAAAAACATTGCCCAATACATTGATCGATTGTGTGTATTAGTGTAACAGTGCCACTAGTAGTGCGACTGTCTTGTATTATATCCTAGGGTGTAAATTACTGCCCAGTGACAGCTGATGAGTTTGAAAGACTGTTCTTGACGAAGTCTGGCTTCCAGTTCTATAAACAACAGTTTGTCATCAAATCACACGACTCCAAGATAATTATTTTTCCAGACTTTCTCTCTCCATCATCGAATAACTCGGCGTTGTTTTGTGAAAATATGAAAATCTCCCATATTTCCTCGCCGGGCAAACTTCCTCTTAAACTCGAGTTCCGAACATCTTGCGTATTGCCCCGGGTGCACGACGAAGTGAAGGGGGGGGGGGGGGTGATCTTTGGAGTCACCCTCCTTTCATTTCCTTCGAAAAACCCTTCCCTTACAGAGTTTAATTAATTTCAGCAGAGCGTCGCATGAGGCAATTGGAAGCTGTCAGTTTTCAAGACCATTGAAAATATGCTTTAGTTTTCATATTTATAAATAAACAACTTCAATTAACGTGATTAAAGCTTTTAATTTCATCAGAAGCGTTAAATATGTACCCTGCACTCTAAGTTCGTATTATATATTTACACTGGATTAAGTGAAAAACTGTCGGGATTAATATTTAGCGAGATGAAAAAGCAGTTGATTTTTGAAACTAACCTACCCACTCTCTCTGAGTCCATGCTAGTAGAATTCATTTCATTATCTCCTGTTGTCATTTATTCAACATATCTGTGAAATGCATAATGCAATGCAATTGCAATTGGTCCCCGATGCAGCTTCTTTTTCTCCGGAGGCGTGACTTTAGAGCTGATTGCATTATGGAAATTCAAATCGAATCGCGGGAGTTTCGGATTTTGTTTATTCAGCACACATCCAGTACACCGGCAGCAAAACAGATGGTGGTTTAAACAAATAAACCCTATGCGAAATAGGTTTTATTTGTATGTAATTTGTATGAAAATCTTGTGCTGTTTTCGCCTGGCAATCGTTACGAATAAGTATGTTTTCTCTAATTTAAAGTTCGAATGTGCAAAGAGTTTTTGATCACTGTTTACTTAGACAATGTTAACGGCTAGGACATAAATTTATAAATAAAATAGAATGCTGTTCCAGAACTATTTTCAGTTACCATGCTGAGAATATATGAGTTTTCTGCTAGAAAATATATTTGAATTTATTTTGTTTGAACAAAGTTCATAACAGTGAACGGCGAAAAGGACAGAGAGAAGCACTTCCACCTTCTTTTAGAGGTTACACAGTGTCTGATTCAATTGCTTGTCGCCCATATAAGTAAGTAAATTTGATTTATTTACAAATATAAAGAAATATACAGTTCTATTTACTTTCTTTTTGAAAACTAAAATAATTTTACTAAAAAAAATATATACACATATTGTATGTAGTAAATTTATTTGAAAAGGATAAGTACGCATAATAATCAACGTGGAAATCACATGGCGGTGGAATTGGAAGGGTTGGGGTAAGGTTGCTGCAGATTTAGGCAGTTGGATAACTTTTTAACTAAATTCATCTTTGAAATATTTTAGAAGTTTAGTTTATAGAGACCAATCATATTACCTATTATTGCAGTAACACAACGATATACCTAATTCGTAAAAGTAATACACCGAACTTCACAGTATAGGCTCCATTATGATCTACTGTGTAGCCCTCTAGCTAACTTTAACTTATTCATACTATAGGAGAGAAGTTGCACAAAAACGAAAACAAAGCACGAACAACACATCTATAAAATGCTTTTCTGAGAAAAACTATAACATTTCTAGTATGTTCTGTCTTTACTGTAGGTACTGAGACTGGAAACTAGAACAGCTCTGAGACTCTTTACAATTTGAGCATTGAGTTCTAGAAACTCACAAATAAACAAACGAATGCAACAAAAGTTGAAATCGAACAACGGAGAATGTTTTTTCGCTCAATAATTACATTTTCCTTTTAGCTGTCTATTTTTTCATATCGTATTTTCTAAATGCATGAAGAATCCAGCCAATCCACATGAATGGGTGTAAAAGTACTCTTGGCTTAACAGCTATCTCACAACGCGTGACCCCATTGGCCAAACTACTGCTCAAGTCGTGCCGGAGAGCCACACATTCTACTGATATTTAGTTTGTTTTTAACAATCTTGGCAGAAGGATGATTTTGTTCCCCCATATTATCACGTCACGTAACTCCCTCTAACGGCAAAAACAAACAACAGTTTACTAACTACTATTATACCAACCGTCACTATTTCACACCAAATAACTAAAGAGTCTCGTTATCTTTAATCTTCTGAAGTTGGCTATTCTGCGAAATGATCTCGTGTAGACGAATTCAGCGATACCAACATGACGATGAAGACTTTTATAGAAGATTATAAAGATAACTTTTTGGCGCAGATAATAAAGACGTCTCCGTAGATCGCGGGTTTAAAACCCTCTACATGGCTATTCGG